>PVJH01039348.1:0-16992 GCA_004026705.1 Nesogale talazaci
AGCAAGAGATGTTGTGTCTTGTGGTGGAGCTGACCATCTGGTCCTCTCTGAGTCAAGGGACTGTCCTCAAGGCTTGGTGGGCCAGGATGCGCTCCTCTCTCTCTTCCTCCCCTTTCATTTGTTCCTGTGTGCTCAGGTCAGACATGTCTCTCTCCCTGAACTTCAGTGCTGTCTTTTAAAGTAAATTCTTCTAGGTGGAGGGACAGCAGTCTATGTGGTTGGGATTGGAACTGGGCTCTCAGACCCGTCCAGTGGCTCCCCACTCCATGTCTTCACACTGCATTCACATTCTAGAACATCGGTTTTAAGGCTGGTCCCTCTTTCCCTGTAGAGATATAAGCAATACCCTCCCCTTGGGTGGAGGGATTACTCCCCTGTTAGTGTCTCCCCTGCTTCCTTTATAGATGGTCACCATAGGTAGCCCTGGACTTTGTCTGGCTCCTGCCATATTACCTTCACCTTACCCCATTAATTTTTATATACAGTAGCCTTTCCCCTTTTTAAAGCTTATCTCAATGGACTCATGTTGTACTTGTCCTTTTACACTTGGCTTACTTCACGTAGCCTGATCTCCTCTAGTTCTTCTCATGCAGTGATATGCTTCATATGTTTATCACTACTTTTCAGTGATGCATAGTATTCCATGGTATGTATGTACCACCATTTTTTAGTCCATTCATTTTTTATGAAAATGTGAGTTGTTTCCAACTTCTTGCAATTGCAAATTGTGCAGCAATGAACACTGGAACACAGGTCTCTGGTAGTGGATAGTTTCTTGCCTTTTCTGGGTGTATGCCCTGCAGGAGCCCTGCTGGGTCGTATGTTAGCTCTATTTCCATGTTTTAGAAATCATCAAATTGTTTTCCATAGCGCTGTACATAGTTACAAGTCCACCAGCAATAGATGAGCGTTCTTATCTCACCACAGCCCTTCCAACACTCGTTGCTTCCTGATTTTTTTGACTGGGCTATCTTTGAGGGCATTAGTTTGTATTTCATAGTTTTAATTTGCATTTCTCTTAGGGCTAATAATTGGGAACATTTTCTCATGTGTTTATTGGCCATTCAAATTTCTTCTCCATTAAAACTTCTGTTCAAGCCTTTTGCCCACTTCCTCTGTGAGCAGTTAGTTTTTCTCTTATTTTATGCTTGCAAAGTATTGGAGATTTGACTAATATGAACTTTGTCTGATGTGTCATTATTAAGATGCTTTTCTAGTCAGTGGGCTTTCTTATTACTCTCTTAGTGAATTCTTTCGATAAACAAGAGTAATTGACCTTTAGTTTATCCCAGCTGTCAATCTGTGCCTCCTCTATATTTGTATCCGTCCCTATTTCTGATAACCTATGTATTCCTTATGCCAAGGTTCTCAGGTTCGTCCTAATTCCCTCACTGATGGCTCTAATTATTTGAGGTTTTACCTCAAGGTCTGTGACCTTCCTTGAGTTTATTCTTGTGCATGGAGTGAGGTAAGGGACTTGCTTCCTTTTTCTGTAGCTAGATATCCATTTTTTTGAGTATCATTTATTAAAGGGGTCATTTGTTTCCCATTTTATATTTTTGGGGCCCTTATCAAAAGTCAATTGCCTGTATGCTGATGTTTTTAATTTCTGGGTCTTCAGCTCTTTTTCATTGGTCTGAGAATCCATCTCTACATCAGTTCCACACTGCTTTGACTACTGTGGCCATATATACATGCTAAAGTCAGATAGTGTGAGCCCTCCCACTTTGGCCTTCTTCTTGAGGAGTTCTCTGCTAATGTAAAACTTCTTCCCTCTTCATATGAACTTGGGAATCAGTTTTTCCAATTCTTTGAAGAAGAATGGTGATATTCTTATCAGGATAGCATTAAACTGGTAGAGTGCCTTGAGTAGAACTGACATCTCTACGATATTGAGTCTTCCAATCCATGAACATGGGATATTCTTCCATTTCTTGAGGTCTCGCTTGGTTTCTTGTAAAAGTGTTTTATAAATTTCCTCATACAAGCCTTTTGTTTTTTTAGTCATGCATATTCCTAGGCATTTCACTTTATGTTTGGCTATTGTAAAGGGTACTATCTTTTTAATTGAATCTTCTGTGATCTTGTCTGATGTGTATAGCATACTGATAGATTTCTGCTGTTGATCTTGTATCTTAGCACTCTGCCATATTCCTCTATTGCTTCCAGCACTCCACTAGTGGAATTTTCAATGTATAGTATCGTATCATCTACAAATAATGATAATTTTGCTTCTTCTTTCCCCAGGTGGCTATATTTGATGTCTTTTCTTTGTCTTATGTTGTTAGCTAGGACCTCCGGTACGATGTTAAATAGGAGTGAGGACAAGGGGCATCCTTGTCTGGTCCCCTTTTTCAGTGGAATTGTTTTTGTCCTTACTCGATTGACTGCCATGTTGGCTGTTGTTTTTTCATATATAACTTGTATAATATTTTGGAAATTTCATTCTCTTCATATCTCCTTGAGTGTCTTAAGCAGGAATGTGTTGGATATTGTTGAATGCTTTACCCACATCTATTGATATTATCATGTGGTTCTTATCATTTTTCCTGTTTTTGACTATTTTAAAATGAACATACTTCTATATATACTTTCGAGTGCGATGCACATAAAGTGCACATAATTATTTTTAGAGGCAGAAATGGATGTGATAAAAGTAAAACATGATTAGAGGGGAAGAAGTACACACTCATTACTTTTAGTGAAGCTAGAGAGAAACTATTGTGCTCTAATAGTTGAGCACACAGGAATCTTCTAATTTTTGTTAGAGTTATGGATACTTCTGACATTGGAGTTATCCAGAGTAAAGTTTCCTCATCACATCCACATTTATCAAGTTGTAGTTTACTGAATACCACTGAAATTTAGAACTCCATGAAGATATGTAATATATATGATATAATATATGGTAATGTATATATGATAATGTATGATGTCATATGATATATGATATATATGATAAGCTATTCAGAGTCATATTTGCTACCATGATTTGATGAAAACTTTGCTGATACTCACAACAAATGATTTAAAAAAGACTAAGAGTTCAATTCCATAGCTATGGATCTGGCTGACCCAGACTGTCCCAGCTATGCTTTTCCCGGCCTTCTCAAATACTACAGTTTCTTACTTATTATGCCTATTTTAAAAAAATAGTGTCTTCTTTGTCACCCAAACTTTTCATTGTTCTTTCATTACCAAGTAGTGCTGAAAGGTTTGATATTTTCAGCTAAAAAATTAAGGTAATGTTGAGCCCATCAAAGATTATCTCCAATTCTTTTGAAAACAACTGTCAGCATATTAGCCAGTTTTTCAAATACAAAACACTGTTGGAGCAGGATACCAACTCTCGGACATAGCATTTGGCATAGTATTGGTAGAGGCCAATCCCTGGAGAGGGTGCAAAACTAAAGAGGCACTGAAAAAGGGGAAATCTTCATTGAGATCAATTGGCACACAGGATACAACAAAAATAATACTGTTTTGAAAATCCAGTGATGTTTCTGATGTGCAAAACTGAACCAATTTGACAGCTCCTAACAATAACATTATTCATTTTCTTTATTTTTTTCAATATTTTTTTTAGCTTTCATTATTTCTTAAACATTCTTCCACAGTTCATCTCTTAAAAACTTTATCAAATGCTGGAGTTGTCATAAGCATATTTAACTATAAACTTTCCTACTTTAGCTATCATAACAAAACCTTAAACAAAATAATAGAGACAGAGTAGAGGAGAGAGATGAAGGAATCAAATGACGTGAGACTATAAAAGAGTATTATAAACAAGGATAAAACTACCTTTCCTTGCATTTTGAGTCACATAACACACTTAGTCTCTATTTATTTCTTTCATAAAACAATGATATAGTCCAAAACTGTTTTCTCTGAACCTAGAGCTTTGTGATTATTGAGAAAATTAACACATTATTGAGTACATGTCAGATAGAATTTTGTGGAAAGTGAGGAATTCCAGAAAGATGCTTACTTGTGTTTTATTGACTATTCAATGCATAAGAATGTGTGAATAATAACAAGTTATAGATGACCTTGAGAAGAATGGAAATTTCAGAATATGTCAATGGATCAAGAGGCAGCCATATGAAAAGAACAAGAGAATACTTTATGGTTTAAAATCATGAAAGGTGTGCACCAGTGTTGTGTTCAAAAACTATACTTAATCTGTATGCTGAACAAATCATCAGAGAAAATGGATTACATGGAGAAAAATGAAACTTCAGGAATTAAAGGATACTTATTAACAGCCTGTGACATGCAGGTGATACAATTGTGCTTGCTGAAAGTGAAAAAGACTTGAATTGCTTGATAATGAAAACCAAGGCTTGTAGTCTTCAATATGGATTATGACTTAATGTAAAGTCCCAAATCCTCACAAATAGGACAATAGGTAACATCATGGTAAATAGAGAAAAGGTTGAAGTTGTCACACCCCTCAACTATGACCATAGAGAATTCACCTCCAAGGTTTTATCCTTGGGTGACCTCTGAAAACGCATTTTGGGCTTCTGAAATCATCCATACTCTTCTGGAATCAAGGTGTTCACAATTTAATTTCTGATAGCATTCCCTCATTTAGATTTGGATATTATTTACAATCTTTGGCTCACACTGACTGGTGTGCTTCTTTCATGTGGACTTAGTTGATGTCTCTCTTAGCTGGCTACTTGTTTGAAACAAACTTTTAAGACCCCAGATCCCATTCATTCTAATAGGCAGGCACCATCTAATATTTCCACCACACTTTGCTATAGTGCCTATATCTTCAGTAGTTTCTTCATGAGAGAAAGCATCAATCAAGACCATGTTATAGTACATCAATTCCTCTTTAACTATCCTTATTAATTGTCCGACTTTCACACGCATATTAGATGATTTAAAGTCTCATGTCTTGAGGACACCATAGTAATCAAAGTCTCATCTTTGCTCTTCAACATTTTAAAGAGGTCTTGTACAGCCAGTTTTCCCAATGCAGTGTGTCATTTGATTCCTTAATTTGCTTCTTCCTTGCATATCAAAGCGTGTCTAAGCCTAGTGAAATCTGTGGCAACTTCAACATTTTCTCCATTTATCATAATGTCTCTATTGATCCAGTTGGAAGGCTTTTATTTTCTTTATACTATTTGTTTTAATTTACACATAAATTTTATATTACTTTTTTTTCCTTTACAATACATTTATTTACATCATTCTGAAGACTGAAGCCTTTGATTTTCAAGTGATTCACACTGCTGACTTTCACAAGCAAGGCTCTATCACTTATACATTGTTAATAAGACTTTATCCAATTCTAATACTTTATTCTTTATATAGTCTGGTTTCTCATATTGTTTGCTTTTGGATTACTAGATTCCACAAAACGTAACCTCACTTTTCATTAAGAAAATTGAAGCATAAAATAATGTTCTTTAATTGACTCACATAATCTATGAATTTCTGGAAAGCATTATTTACTTAATTTAAGGTGATGTGTACTGATTTATATAGCCAAAACAAATTACTTATGATAATTACATTTATATCAACTTAAGGGATTCAAGTTTCTCTTATCAGTGATCAACTTCATGATGGGAGATGCTGTCAAGCAGTCAAGCAGTTGTGGAAAGAATAGTGTACAGGATCACTTGGTTAACCTATCATAGCTTTGAAACTAATGAGAGCTGTTTCATGTAGAATGTGATTTATTCTTTGTGGAAGTCATCTCAATTTCTCTGCTGGATCTGCATCTTGCATCTAGTTTTATGTCCCCCATAGTGTTGCCTGATGACCCCAGGAGTCATCAATAATCTGCCCACCTTGGATTCCTTCTCTGATTGTTCCAGCTGAGCATCTTCAAGCCTGTAGTCTTCCTCTTACATCTTCCTGTTTCATAGCTCATCTTTTCTTGCAGCTACATTGGTCTGACGAGTCTTTCAGCTTACACTTTGATCCATGGAGCTGAACTGGACTGGACCTCTCTGTTTCTCCAACTCCGTGAACCACTTTTTGGTATAATTTTCTTCCTGTATACCAGCATTCTCAACCTGTGGGTTGTGACCCTTTGGAGGTCAAATGACACTTTCCCAGGGGTCACCTAAGGCCATTGGAAAACACGCATTTCCAATGATATTAGGAATGGAGATACCACTCCTCTCTTTATCCTCAGGCGGGTTCACCATATGAAGATATGCCCACATACAAGTACCTGGCATGAAGACTGTTACCCATGCTACACTATTGGTAAGACAAACTTTCTTCAAGACAAAATTTTGCTTATTTGTATTTAGAAATAAATATTCCACAATATATACTTACATATTTTTTGTGAGTAATTACTATGATTTAATTATATTCAATTTGTAACAATGAAAATACAACCTGCACATCAGATATTTATATTACATTTCATATCAGTAGCAAAATTACAGCTATGAAGTAACAATAAAAATATTTTTTATGGTTGGGGATTACCACAACATGAGGAACTGTATTAAAGGTTCATGGCACTAGGAAGGTTGAGAATCACTGCTCTATGTATACTCATATATAAATCAAGGGTTTAGCTTCTGTAGAGAACCAGCTTAGCACACTAATGGAAATTTAACTTAAAAGCTTCTCATCTAAAGAGTCATTTGGCTCAAGATCACTGAAGATGAAATGCGTTCATAAACAAATGTGTTGAAGAGAGCTGATGGCACCCAGCTTTTGTGTGTGTGTTTCTTGTATTTTTATGAAGAAAAAAAATAAGATCTTAGTAGTGTTTAGTGCTTTTTTATCTTAAAATGCATTTATTTATTTATTTATTGTGGGCATCACTGCCACCTGCTAGGAGTAAGAGGGCCAGCCTTGCTTCTGGAGAGCTGCTGCTGGATTTGAACTGCCAACCCTGTGGGCTGCAGTCCTGCACACAACCACTATGCCACCGGGGCTCAGCCCCTTAAAGTCCATTTATGAACAGTAATTTATTAAGAATATAAAAATGAATTTTTTTCACCTTAATCTTTGATTTTGTGCTTGATGTAATAAAATTCACTTATGAGTCATTTGAAATCTGAGCAACAAGAGAAACTAATCTTTTTTTTTTTGTTTTGTTTTGTTTTTGGGAGGGCTGGAATTGAACCTCCATCCCAGTGGGCCGCAGTTCCATGCACAACCACTATGCCACTGGGGCTCAGCCCTGAGAAACGAATCTTTTTGCAGATACAGTTTGCTCTTACATACACAAAAAGTTGGAGAGAATAAAAGTCATTAATGCTATGTATGAAAGATACATTAGAGTTACATTTATATTATTGTTAACATGGTTTCTCAATTATTCATTTTAGAAAAAACTGTACACAAGCTGTACACAGAAAAGACTACACAAAACCTCCCATCTGGAGGATAGACATCGGAGGAGTGGACAGGGGGAGATGTCGGGTAGTGTAAGATATGACAGAACTATACTAACTTATAAAGTATTGAGGGTTGGTGGGGGAGGGGGAGCAGGAATAAAAAGAATATAAATATATAAATTATTTTAAAAGTATGAATATGAAAGGGAATATTTTCAAATCTTTTCTAGGTATAAGTAACCATATTTAACAAAGGGTATTACAGAAATAACCATAAGCAAAGGATATTGCAGATTATTATTTTTTTTTATTTTTTTAGGCATCACTGCCCTCTGGTGGTGGGAGGCCCAGCCTTTGCTTGTGTGAGCTGGAGTTGAACCTCTTTCCCAGTGTGCTACAGTCCCGTGCACAAACACTATTCCACCAGGGCTCAGCCCTGCAGAGTATTATTTAGAGAAACAATTGTGACTCAGGCTTCTTAGTAACTGCTTGTTACTGCTGGCCAAAGGCAAAATGAATGTAATCTCCACGATTGATTGCTTATGGTTTTTCTAAAAGATACCCAGCTTTTAAACGATATAGCTTCGGTGGTCTAAAATCTTGGGTGTGGGGGGGGGGGGTGGAGTGCCCATCTAGCAGGGAAGCAACAGAAGTCACATGGAAGAAGTACACCAGCTTGTGTGATCATGAGGTGTTGACAGAATCTGGTATCAGGACTCAAAAGACCCCAAACAATCATATATATGCAAATGAGTGGAGTCAAATGGAGAACCAAAGCCCATTTGTAGACAATTGGACTTCAGCTCACAGAAGGGTCACAAGAAAGGGATGAGTCTGCCAGGATGCAGGATAGTGCTGGCAAAACACATAACATTCCTCTAGCTCTTTAATGTTTCCCTCCCCTACTATCATGACCCCAGTTCCACCTTACAAATCCAGCTAGACCAAAGTATGTAAACTGGTACATATTAGAGCTCTACACACATGGAATCCAGAACAGATAAACCTCTCAAGAAGAGTAATAGGATTCGTGCTACCAGGAGAGTCGGGGAAAGATGGGGGAAGAAGGGGAAGACAGGGGAAACAAACATAATGATCCACGTACACCTCACACACACCCCTAGGGGGACAAACTACAGAAACATGGGGGAAGGGAGGCAGCGGATGGTGCAAGATAAGAATATAGCAATAACTTATCATTTAGCAAGGGCTCATGGGTGGAGAGGGGAGGGGAGTGAATGAGGAAAGATGAGCTGATACCAAAGGCTTAAGTAGAAAGAAAACTCTTTGAAAATGAGGATGGCAATATACGCACAAATGTACTTGATACAATACAATTGATGCATGGATTGTTATAAGGGCTGCAAGAGTGCCCAATAAAATGATTTATTTTTTAAAGTAACTTGGCCATTTTATCATTGAGGATTTTTATTAACCATGCCAACAAATTTATCTCAGACACCTGTTTGTTCATTAAATACTTTGTTGTACTCCTTCTCGTCCCAAATTTCTCCATAAATATCCCTGCAGCTACGACTTTTCAATAGCCTATGATGAAGAGAATTAAGTGTTCTCCATGTTCAAGTAAGAAATTTAATTCCAGACACTTGGTTCCACAAAAGATGACCATAGTACATCTTCAGATTGATTTAAGTAGTCATTTATTTTTATTTTATTTTGCATAATTTACATCACTGTAAACAGTTTCTAAGAGGTAGGAAAATATTAATTATTTTCTAAATAATATTTTTAATATTTTAAGTCTGCAAGTTCAAGAATGATGTCTCCTTTTTGTTTTAAAATTGGAAGCAAAAGGTAACAAAAGTAGAGAAAGTAAACATCATGTGAAAGTTTTCAAAAAATTCATGATCAAAAATCAAGATAGGAATCATCTAGGTGTGTATAATATGACCCTTACAATTTAAAAAAGATGGATGAGAATCAATTTTTCTTGAATACACTACATGCCCGTGTCTACCTTCTACAAATGAAGATGACAAATAATTGTAAAAAGTACACAAGAATAAATGTGTGAATTTCTGTAGAACTGAAATTTCTGATTTCACTTAAATAAAAACAGAGAAGATGAAATGTGCAGTTTCCTCAGGCCATCAGTGAGAGGTTTATGAAATGACCACTATTAACAATAGTGGATGGTAGGTACAAATAGACAGGATTTTGGCTAGCTGCCTAGGACTTTAAAAACTGTGGCAATCAGATTAGTGTCCAACTAATGGTGACCCTGGACCTTGATGATCCCTAAGGCTTGAGATTTCAGTGTTTGACTTTCAGAAGTAGTCTGCCTGGAATTTCTTCTTATTCCATCTTAGTCTAGCAACTCTTCTGTAACTTGTTCAGTATAACAGCAAGAGGCAAGCCTCCATAAAAGTCATTCTGTGCTTATGCAGTAGGTACATTCCCTGAGAATTGAATCTGGACTTGAATGTGGATAAGAATTCTACCACTGACTCTCCAAAATTTCTATTAAGTATTATACTACTACATGTTCCCATTAAATAATTTTGTTTCAGTATACTCATTCATATGTGTGTTATTCTATGCATGATTTAAGGTGGCTTCTATTAAAATCAGAGTTACTGAAGTTTCGCTATTGAAAGAAATATTGCTGTAAGAAAACATTATGCAAAAATATAGGCCAACATATGCTATATACTTACAGAGTGTCGATGCAAAATGTGCAGTGAAATTTCTGACTAAAAAAAGAGCATGAGAAATTCATAATTCATTAAAATATTCATACTTTATGATATTTTTAAAGCACTGATCCATCTATAAGAGGAATAAAGAATTCTTGATATCTGGCTCCATAAAAAATGGATAATGTAGTGAATGGTATCCTCAAAAAATTTGCTGACAATATGACAGCAAATTTTGTGCAGCAGTGACTTATGCACTTTTTCAATGACTCAAAGACTAAGTCAAGGGAAGCAATTCAGTAGGCAACCTAAGAAACATGCCTCAAATTTACCTGCACACACTTATCTGCACCCTAAATAACCATGAATAAAATAGGTATAAAATACAATAACCCTGAATAGATTACATGCCCTTCTCCTTACTACCCAATCTTTTTAGGATTGATGAATGTTGGATAACTGAGCATTGTGCCCTTGTAAATAATAAAATTGTAGGAATTTTTTTCTAGTTTATAAAAGTAGAAGCTCATGTAGCCCATGCGACAGAAAATATTTGAAATGATATAAGACAGTAATAATCGTAGATATCCAGGAAAGTATAGTCATGACTTTATCTTTTTTATTTTTTTTTGGGGGGGGGGATCACTGCTCTCAGGTGGTGGGAGTAGGAGGCCCAGCCTCTGCTCCTTGGAGCTGGAATGGAACCTCCATCCCAGTGGGCCGCAGTCCCGCGCACAACCAATACGCCACCGGGGCTCAGCCCCGACTTTTTGTGAGCACTTTTTGTTTAAATTTCTTTAAGATTTGATATGAAAGGAATTATTTAGAGATATGCCACAAGCCCCATTCTTGTCTTCCTGTTTAAGATTTTTTAACACATTGAAAGGAAGGATAGATATCAATAATGTGGACAATATATAAGCTACCTGCTGTAGCTAGCCTCCATAAATAAATGAAATATTACATTAACCTTGCATAAGATCAGTATCTACTTTACAACAAATAAAAAAAGCCTATAGATTTCATTGACTATAGAGTAACTGTGAGTCAAGTGTGTAAAACATTGGGCAAAAGCTTTACTGCAAAGAGTGACACATATGGACCATTGATACAAAAAGAGAAGCTTCCTGCTTTGTTTTATAACTGGAAACCCATACCTAGAGTATTGGTTTCTGACTGAGGAATTCAAGGACAATGGAGAGTCCAAAGGTAAATATTCATGATTTGAGGAATACAAAGTAGGTATTAAAATTAGAAAGTTTAAGCTTGGAGAAGAAAAAATTGAGGAAGTGGAAAGAAATGGAAGGTCTACCAGTATTAGAAATAGGCCCATGAGAAATGTCGTCTACACGTTCCTACTTTATTTAATGTGAAGGGTGTAGATTTAAGGGCTGACAATGTGATTGTCTCAATGCAGTTATGTCTTGACATAACTTTGTTCATTTCTTCACCTTCCCTTCTGTCTAAACTAACTCGTCTATGTTCTACTTTTATTACGCCCTCAAAGTTGGGTCTTAATATTGAGCTCTTGTTAAAGCTCAATGGCATCTGTCAAAATGTACTGTGCTCATGTGTGAGCTACATTCTACAGGGTTGTCTACTCCTTTAACACAATCTCTTTTCTGGTCACCCATTACATAACATTATCCTCATTTTGTTCCAACTCTCCAATTGTTTCATACCTGTTTAGCTTTAGCCACATTTCTCCACAATGTTTACAGTAAGGACTTCTTATGTCAGCATACTGTTTCTCTCCTAAAACAACAATCAGCTTTTTTTAAAATTTACATCCCCAGCATAAAGTTCACCTTTGAGTTATCTATCAGTGATTTGGACACCTCATTAAATGAGACTAGTTCCTGGAAAAGTGAAACAGAAAAACCATTGGCTCCTTGAGAAAACTCCTCAACAAAACCCTCATCATAGGTGGATGGGGGTTCCTTATGTATAAAAAAGACACCAGGGGTCTATTCTAAGGACTGTTTGCCATAACAGACTGAATTCTCCAGTGAGAGACCTCCAAATTCTTGCACACTACCACACTCACCTTCTGGGTGTGCTATAACAACAGCTACTACTACAACTGTATCTCTACTTAACTTCCAGACATTGCCTAATATTTGTTAGAAGATTTAGAGCATTAGCCAAAAACAAGGCTCCATAAATTGATAGCATATCAATTGAAATGTTTCAAGTGGCATAGTGATTATGACTGGGCTGCAATCTGCATGGTAAGCAGTTTGAAACCACCATCAGCTCTGCTGGAGAAAGTCTGGGCTTTCTATTCCTCTAAACAGTTATAATCATGAAAACCCCATACAAGGCCATAGTGATTCAGCATTGACTGGATGGCAGCAAAAAGACACTCCAGAGTAGGGGTGGAGTCAAACCTGTCAATCAAGTAATAGCTTAATGACACATCTTGGGGGTGTGGCCTCGGCTCCTTTGCCTTCCTGCCTGCAGGAAATCTACCTGCCTCAGACATTGGCACCTTTTGAACTACCTGGTCCTGAGAGTAGCCAGCATTCTGCCATGTTCCCACTGATCTTGGATCCATGGAATTCTGCATTCATTAGACTGTGATCTTTCTGATTCCTGGTTTCTACATCACTGACATCTGGCTTCATGAGTCTGTAGAGGGATGTACAGGTTAAGTTGAGACTTGGGACTGAAGCTTGAATGAATTGGAATGTCTTCCTGGTATATTATTACCTCTTGATATAAAACTCTTTCTTATAATAAATATATGAACTTATATTAAAATATATGATTGTCACCATATTTGCTTCTCTAGTCAACTTGACCTAACAGAGACTTAATGTAAAGAATATTTTTCAAGGAAATTAATCTTTTAACACCATCAACACAATCATTAATTATCTATTAATTTTACAGAAAAATCATGCATCCCTTAATGTCCATGGGAAATAGGGAATGCAATGGAGATCCCACACAATCGCCCACCAAGAGACCTGAGCCTGTTGCCACACTATCAACTTTCTGAGGAAGATAAGCCTCAGTGGTGCCCTTTGTTGGGAGTAAAAGGCTACAAGGCTGTTCTGTGGTTATTTGAAGTACAAAGGAGGGGGAAAGGGAAGTAGAGGAGACAAAGCACACATTGGGAGCACCTTGTTCATTAACTCTGGAGAGTTAGGGTTCTTTAAAAACATTTGGCGGAAATAAGCAAAGGAAAACTACTCTTTGAAAAGAGGGTCTGAGCCCTGGTGGCATAGTGGTTGTGTGAGGGCTACGGCCCACTGGGTTGGTGGTTCAAATCCAGGAGCATTTTTCCAGGAGCAAGGGTGGGCCTCCTACTCCCACCAGAGGGCAGTGATGACCCCCCAAAAAGAAAGAAAAATAAGAATTATATGCAACGTTGGGCATATTCAAGGGGGCTTTGAAACTTCTATGGAAAAATGGAACTTCAAGATAATAGTTTGCTAATTTAATAGATGGCTAATTTAAAGCTTGGCGGTTCATACTTTATCAGTGACGCCATTGAAGAGAGACCTGGTAAACTGTTACATTAAAAATTGCAACCAAGAAGTGCCCATGGTGTTCTACTCTGACATGGGAAAGACAAACGAGAGTAAAGGATGGTCAAAGGACAATTAGCAACACCAGCAAATAGATCATTGTCAGAATTAGTTTTGTGTGTGTGTCCTAGAGGGCACCTGTACGAAGATATAGATGGATCTTTGTCTGTCAGGTCCCAGCCTAATGACCTCATTTTGATTTCGGACCTGGAGATCTAGTTCTCTGAATGCAGGCTGTTTTCTCTCTGCACTCACCTTCCTGTTTGCCCGCCACCCTGAGAGCTGTTGGCGACTTGCCATATATTCTGCCAACCTCAGATCCACATGACTTTGCACCCACTGGCCTGTGACCTTCCTGAATTCTGCATCACTGCATGAGGTTATAGGAGTCTCAAGAGGGACTTAGGTCAGGTGACCAGATTTTAAGTGGGACACCTTTGATAGGAGACTGGGGAGTGGGGTTCTTGATTAAAAAATTGGTCTATATGGAGCAACAAAAATTTTCATAGAAAGCAAAAATAGTATTGTTATATCTATTTTAATGTTAAAACACCACAGGACATTGTTAACTTGTTAAAAAGTGGGATGTCTGAACACTTTAACTTATAGACTACTACTGTAATTTTGGAATTTAGATTTATGAATTGAGATGGATTGGGCTGGGATATTCTCTTGATACATAATTACTTCTTGATATAAAACTCTGTCTTACACATATTTGAGTGCTTCTCTTGTCAGCAGCCCTAACACAATGATTATGTCTATAATATATACATATATGTATATACACACATGTATTATAAAATTGTAGGAAAATTGTGACTATCATGACAGAATCAATTTTCTCCGGGAAACTGAAGAAAAAAGTGGAGTGTTATTTGACTAAACTTTGATAAATATAATGTGTAGAAAGTGCCTTAAAATGACTATGCCAGGAGAATGGGGCCTAGGGCTGGAAGCTAACTGAAATCCTAATGACTGTTGATAAGGTCTGTGAAGAACAAGGGAGATCTCACCACCAAGAAGGGCATGTCTAATGGCATGAGATGAAAGGGGAAAGTAGGAGTATATGCTGGAGAAAAGGCTTTACCTGTGTCAAGAAAATCAGAGGAGAAATCTTCAGTGGTGGGTTCTATCCAAGTTCTTATTTTTCCTTATAAGCAAAAAAGTGTGTCATAGGCAGAAAAGTCACCTTAGCTTGAAAATTGTCTCATATAAATTCTTCTTTCCTTTTCCAAACTTTAAAGAACAGAAGTTAGAGTATTCTAGCAAGAAGGAGAAACTGACACAACAGGGAAAAATGAGTAATGTTTTTTGGAAAATTTTGTTTACAAATGACACACTGGACAAAGGACTAATTACAAAAATATACGGAATACTACAACTCAATAAAAAAAGAATGAGAGGCCAAATCAAGAAATTGGAAAAAGATATGGACAGTTCATCCAAAACAAAGTACTATTAATTAGCAAACATATTATAATACTCAGCATCACTAGTCTTCAGGGAAACGCAAATTCAATTCATGATGAGATTGTCCTTAACCCCTACAATGCCAGGTCAAACCAAACAAGCAAAACAACAAATGATTGAGAGGATATGAAGGGATTGGGATTCATATTGACCACTGGTGGACTTATACATACTTACAGCTACTGTGAAAATCAAGGTGTCACTACTTAAAACAACCAGAATTTGAAATTCCGTATAATCCAGAAATACCACTATTAGGCATCATGGCAGAGAAATATATTTTAACAAACAACAACAAACTAAAACAGAGATAAAGTTCAATCCAAAAGAAGAGAAATGTTAAAAACTACAATAAATTTAAAATGAGACAAAAAGGATTTCAAAGGATGACAGGTCATACTTCAACTTATGTGCATTTGCAAAAATCTATCTTCCAAAGAATTCTGTATGATAGCAAGGCCATTAAATTTCTGTTCTATGGGCACAGTTTCCCCAGTTAAGGTAGTTAACATGGGCCTAAAGAGAGATCAAATGTAAAATCAGTTTTGGTCTTAATATCCATATAAATATGCACACATGATGTGTCTATGAGGCTTCTCAGTCTGTAGTCATGTGATTTCCTGCAGATTCCAAGTCTCTGTCAAACTAAAAATTCTGCTCTATTTTATAATTTTTGCTTTTTTTAAACTTTGTTCTCACACTCTACTAAGGGTCCTTTTTTGTGATCCCTTGCAGAGTAACTAGCAATAGAAGCTGGGGACCATCTAGTTTTTCTGGGCTTAGGGTCGTGGAGGCTGAAGTTCACAGTGGTCTATTCATCCTCTGGATTAATTGTTCCCATGCATCTTATATTTTCTTTATTCTTATGTTATGGTACTTCTATGCTGTCTCTGGTGGGTAGCAAAGTGCATGCAGGTGGGACAGGCACAACTGGCATCTGGGTGGGCACTCAACTGCTTGGTGTTGCAGTGATCCAGAAACACCAGGTTCAGCTCTCTTTGGAGCACTGAAAGCTGGATGAGAAATGAGGTACTCATGCATCCTGTGGAAGTCTGGAAGGCCCTCTCCCACAACACAGGGCCATGTCAGTAGAGGGACAGATATGCAGAACATGGGTCCCCACATGGTAAGTCACCATTATCTGTTCCCACGCTTGGCCCAGACCCAACTCTAGCACCTCTTCCTTTTTTTGAAAGTTTTATTACACTAACTCCAAAGAAAGTTTTCTTTGTTGGGAATTTTCTCATGTCTAAAGAGACCTGACTTCTCCATATAAGATTTTCCACATTCCATCCATGCAAAGGGTTTCTTTCCCTTGTGAAATCTCTGATGTGCTGTGTGTTAGTCTGCGTAGGCTAGAGGAACAAGTTTCATAGACACACATATAGATAAAAGGAAAGGGTTTATATACAAAAGAATGGAACACTGAGAAAGCATCCCAACCCAGTCCAGTTCAAAGTCATAAGTCTGATATTTGCACATATGCCTGATACCAGTCTATAATGTCTCTCTCCAACTCACGAAATCACAGGTCAGTGGGTGCAGAATCCTGGCACTGGCAGGGATCTCCCCATGGCTCCTCGCTTCCAGGGCAAAGGGTTAATCAACAACATCCAGTGGTGGCAGAGCAACCCATTGCTGGCATGGGTCTCCACATGGCCTCTCCACCTTCAGAGGTCTGGCACCTTTAGAACCAAGTCTCATGGCTTCTCCAGTTCCTCAGACGCTGCCATCTTGTCTTGTCCTTCATTCATTGTGTCTGAGACCAACTCTCAACAACTGGGGAGATAGCTTCTCATCTTCACGAGGGAAATATTGTGAGATTTCCCAGATGTATCAGGAGAAAGCCATGCCCACACAGAGGCCTCATTGGCTACTCAATCGCTATCTCCAGATTAACAGGCTATCCTCCACCCCTACATTTCAATCATAAAATTAACATAAGCACATGAATGCCACATGTTGTGAAGCATTGCTTCTGGCTGAAAACTTTAC
>PVJH01039349.1:0-16507 GCA_004026705.1 Nesogale talazaci
GTGGCCCACAGACACCTAGGAGATGTCTGATAGCTTCCAGGGAGCCCTGCCTTTCTGTAGTCACACCCTGAGTCCTCCCCACCACGTCACTGGCCGTGAAACCAGACCTGGAGGCTAGCTTCTCAGGTGGTGAAAGGGAGGGGACGTCAGTCTGTGACTTCTGTCCCACTGGCATTCTCTCTGACTCTCGCCGTCTGTCAGCAATGACATGGGTCATGGGTCCAATCGATCGTGAGGTACTGAATCCCGCTGATAATCACTGAGCTGGGAAATTCTTCCTCACTGGGCCTGGAGAGGATGATGTCCTTGGCCAATGCCTTGACTGTAGCTCTATGAGCCCTTGAAGCAGAACCTTAGCCAACATGTGCTTGGATTTCTGATCCATAAGAGTGATGAGATAATGTGTTTTGTTTTGGGGGGCATCACTGCCCTCTGGTGGTGGGAGTAGGAGGCCAGGCCCAGCCTTTGCTCCTGTGGAGCCGCTGCTGGAATTGAACCTCCATCCCAGTGGGCTGAAATCTTGCGCACAACCACTACGCCACCGGGGCTCAGCCCAAGATAATGTTTTAATCCAAGTCTGAGGGAGTTTCAAAAGGTCAAGGGGAAAAAAATGTAAGGCAATGGAATTTTCCCACAAACTTTTCAAAGTCCTCTTGTAGGATTTGGGGTAACTTCTTATTTAACAAATACACTGCCTAACTGGCTCTCCGTGACCTGGCCCTAGTCTCAAAACACCCTTCTACCCATCCATATTGATCCACTTAAGAAATTTCTAATCCACCTATCACACAATTGCACAAAGTACATGGCAGTCTCTGCTCTCGTGCGGAAAGATGCGCACTTGTTCAGTGATCACTTTCTGCTTGGGACACTTCCACTTTTCGAGTGTCAGCTGGGACCTTCTAGGACTGCTGGGTCCTGGAGACCAGCTAGCACGTGCGCGTGCACGGGCGTGAGAAGGGCTCTGGGGAGAGAGGGCGCTTCTTCGGTGCTGGGTTTGGTCATAGATGGAGTCCCTGAATGTGGGCCCAAGCCTCACGAGCGAAAGCGGCTCTTTCCAACCCCTGATGAATCTCCCCCTCTGGACCCACACTTTCATAGTCAGAGCCCCCTTTGGAAACCAGAGACGACGTGTCTTTGTGTGTCTCTGAGGGTTGGAATGCTTCCCATTCACGGAAGGGTGGAATTAGAGGATTCTGGGAAGTGACGAGCAGCTTAGTGGTACTGTGGGCTAGGCCCTGGGCCACTGCAGCAACACCTGTGGTCCAGACCCACCAGATGCTCTCTGGGGGGAAAGTGAGGCGGTCTGCTTAGGGAGCGTGGGTCCTCTCAGAGATAGTCGTCACTTTGGAGAAGTTTTAAATGCCTGGTGGCACAGCAGGTTAAGCATGGGGGGGTGCTCATTACAAGGTCAGCTGTTTAAATCCTACCTGACCCTGAGAGAGAGAGAGACCTGTCTCCACAAAGATTGAGGCAGGGGCAGTCCTCACCGAGTTGGAATGGACTCAACAGGAGTGGGCCGGAGGCAGTTACCATGCGAACTGGGACCAGTGAGCACCTCCACCTTTGCAGGAAAATGGCAGGCATGGGTGGGGACGGGCTCAAAGCACTGGGAATTAGCAAGTTCTACGCACTGGAGGGTGTGGACAAAAGAAGGGGCTTATTTCAGGGGTGGGGACTCAGAATCAAGACCCAACAAGCCCCCACGGAGGACAAAGCTGAGCCACAAGACATCGCTCGCCCTGCCTGCCCTCCTGGGATTAAAGCCAAGAACCCTGCGCCCCGGCACCCACGCCCTGGACTCTGGATTAGGGCCTTGGGGAATTTGGCGTGGGTTCTGGACTGGCTCTCCTGCCTTGACATTGGAGCAGGGCCGGGCAGGGCCGGCAGAGGGCGGTCTGTGAGTGCTGTGCGGCTCTCTGTGGGTACACACGGCTCTGAAATGCTAAAGGACCTTATTCAGATAATGGTGGTCTTGTCAAAGTCCTTTTATGGCTTTTGATAACTTCTCCAAGTGTTGTCAAGGGCAGGATTGGCGGGGCCCCGCCCTGGGGCACCCCTGGTACATAGCAGGGCACCAGGCTGGGACCTGGCCTGACAGAGGTGAAGGCCTGACCGCTGCCTCCTGCTTCCGAGCAGGTGGGTCTCGTGCACAGCTGGGGTCCCAGCTCTCCCCAGTCCAGCTCTGACCGAGTCGTGCCCGTCGGGCTGTGATGATCATTTTGCACACCCGGTGCCCATCACAAGCGGCTTCTTAGTAAACAGCTGCTGCTGGAGAGCATGAGTGGACGAAGGACGGACACATGGCGAGCCACTCAACAGCTTGTCCAAAGTTAGACACAGTCAAAAGGGTCCCTGCTCCTAAGTGGGCATGTAGCACTTGGCCTTTGGTCCCTCTTCTCCAGAATTCTGCTTGAGTATGGACTGTCCACAAGTTTCACACAGAAGACACTCGGTCCAGGGAATATTGGTAGATAGAGTTCTCATAGATTTATTTCTGTGTCACGTTATATATAGATATATGTATATATGCTTTTTTGTTTTTGTTTTTATTTTTTTAATACAATCTATTATCCCCTTTTCTTCCCCATCAAACTCACAAAAAGAACCCCAAATCCTTGCAGGATTGTAATCAGACTTTCTAAGACAGGCGGAGCTGAGAAAGACCCACCTCTCTTCTCAAGACCCCTCCCTCGTCTTGGGCTCTGCAACCTTGAAGCAGCAGCACTCCTAGCGCCCAGGGGCAGCGGGGAGGACAGGGGCACTTGTAGTGTGGCAGAATTCTAAGAGGAAAGAGTCCAGGGGCTCCTTGGATGGCAGGCTGGCTCCCGGCACGCTCGCGGGGAGACTACAGGTGAGGCCTCTTTGGCTCTTCAGATGCGGCCCCAGCAGGCCAGGGTGGGCGCAGGCACCGGGAAGTCGGCATGCAGGGGAGGAGCAGTCCCCCTGCGGGCCACCCACGGAGGGCTACCACCTCCTCGATGGCGGGGACGGGGGCCTGCCCGCTCTGCGAGGGCAGGGACTGGCTGGGACATCAGAAAGCCACATAAAGCAAAAGTACCAACGACAAATGACCTCTCCTCCTCTCCTCCCTCAGGAGGCAGGCCGTTGCTTGGGAGTGGGGAGAAAAGAAGTGGGCGGTCCTGAATGGAGGATTATCAGCTGGCCAGTGGCATAGGAAGGCGCTCAGAGGACTCCTAAGGGGCGGGCAGGCAGCTGGGACCCCACACATCCCCAAGGAAATACACGACAGTCCCTTCAGTTCGACTTGGACCAAATCTTGGCGCTCCCTCGGAGCCTGAAAAGGAGAAGAGAAACAGAGAGGACGCAGGGAATCCCCCAGCCACTGAAGACTGTGCACCCCCTCACGCCCACCGCCCCCAGTTCCCTGACCACATTCAAATGCTACCGGAAGTGGACACGGCGAGCCCCGAGCTCACAGGACGCGGGCCCCGGGGGCGAGCAGTCCTGGTCCCACGGCCTTACCCCTTGCCCTTGGAAGTTTTCTTGCTGGGCTGCCGCTGGTTGGGGCCGGGAGCGGGTTCCCTCAGCTCCGTCAGGTGCTGCTCAGGGTCCTGAGATGTGGCCGCCGCCGCCGCCGCCGCCGCCGCCGTTGTCACCTTAATGGTTTTCTTCAGGTTGGCAACCTACCGGCAGGAAGGGGAAATAGCAAAAACAGGTTCCAGAACGTGACAGCCCACTTGTCACTCTGCTGCAGCCCGGACGGAGCCAGACCCTGCGGCCCAGGACAGGCGGCCCGGCGGCTCACCTCACTCTCCGTCTGCTGCTTCAGGGCCAGCTGCTGCTCCTTGTGCTGGTTGGCCCGGCTCACCTGCTCCTCGATGCCGGACAGCACCACCTCGCAGCCCACACACCTGCCGGGGGCAGAGGGCGCCCAGGGGCAGACGGCTCAGGGCAGACGGAGTCAGGAAGAGCCTGGAGCCTGGCACCCCCGTCCTGGGCTGAGTGAGGAACCCTCACCAGGGCTTCTGGAAACCACCTGCGATACCCCCACCCCCACAGCCGGCCGGACACTCGGGAGCCCCAAAGCTAGGCAAAGGCTATGTGAGAAGGGAGGAGGGACTACAGAGGAAGAGTGCGGGTGTGCTAATGAACGGAGATACAGATGTGAGCCAGGGACACAGGGAGAACCCAGATGGGGAGGGCCCCCCTCATCCCGATCCATGGACACGGGTGGTTACCGACCAAGGAGCCGGAGCCAGCCTCGGACGTGACCAATGTTCACCAGGACCCGCTCCGGGGGAGGGGCTGGGTCCCCTGCTTCCCCAGTTCTACCAAGGCCTCCTGCACTCCCCTTCCTCCCTGCCCCTCCAGGGCAGCGGTTCCCAACCTATGGGTCAAGACCCCTTTGGGGGTCACCCAATTTCATAACAGTAGCAAATGACAGCGATGACGAAGCGATGAAAATAATGTTATGGTTGGGGGTGTCACCACCACATGTGGAACTGTGGAAAGAGTCGCCACATGAGGAAGGTGGAGAACCGCTGCTCACGGACCTTCATCCTCTTGGGTGCAGCTGGGCCCAGCCCCAACTGAAACCCCTTTCTCTTTCTTGGGGCATGCCGGCAAGGGGCAGTGCCCAGACGCAGGCCTTACCACTCCTGCAGCGTGCGGGCGATAGCATTCAGGTCCTGGCGCTGGATGTCCCGCCCA
Source organism: Nesogale talazaci (assembly GCA_004026705.1). Classification (NCBI taxonomy): domain Eukaryota; kingdom Metazoa; phylum Chordata; class Mammalia; order Afrosoricida; family Tenrecidae; genus Nesogale; species Nesogale talazaci. The sequence continues at coordinate 4,675 of PVJH01039349.1, forward strand.
ATGCTGTAATCCACCTCCAGCCGCTGGTTGCGCTGGTCCAGGGAGCCTCGAAGCACGTCGGCATACACGGCCTCAATCACCAGGTCTTCCAGCTGCCGGACGTTACGCAGGGCGAGGGCCTCCAGCAACACTGCGTATGGGATGCACTGGAAACCGGGGCGGGGGTTTGTGGGGCTCCTCGATAGGGAAGGGCTTCCAAGAACCCTCTTCTCTCTCCCCCAGACCCCTCTTCTCTCCTCCCTGGATTCCTCAGTCACTCCCTCTCAGAGGCTGGTTCTAAGGCAATGCAAATCAAAGCATCTAGGCTGAGCCCCGGTGGCGTAGTGGTTGTGCACAGGACTGCGGCCCACTGGGACGGAGGTTCAGTTCCAGCAGTGGGGCTGGGCCTCCTACTCCCACCACCAGAGAGCAGTGATGCCCCCCCCCCAAAAAAAAATACAAAAAAACAAAAATCAAAGCACCTGCCCCACCTCAAAAAGTAACACCCTAAGAATGACAATCTGAAAAACAAAATGCACGACAGAGGCACCACCCCTCCCTACATCCCACATCATAGATGGAAAAAGTGACAGGTATCTGGTGTCAGCCCTTCAGCCCCACAACAGCCCTTGGTCAAGAACAGGGTGACATAAAGGAGTGTGGTGGGGTCATGGGAGAGGCCTGGAGTTACACGTAATTCCAAGAGGCATCCCCGCTGGAGACATCTCCCAAAAATCATGTCATAATCAAGTAAGACCATGAAAATGAAGGGACAGGGTCAGATAACAAGTGGGAGACTGCAGACTGACAAAAAAAAAAACAACAAGTGAAAACTCAGCCTGTGAGGGGTAGAGAAAACCCTCCACGTGACCTCGCTATCACGCAAGTGAAGAGCAGCCAAGATGTCACCGACAGGCAGCCCTGCTCTCGGCTTTGCTCGCCTGGGAACCCACTTTCTGAGAATGGGGTAAGCGTGGCACTACACCGTGAACACCCCAGCTGCTACTGTAATAGACAAACCACATTTTACTGAGGACGTAAGTTGACTGAAAAATAAAACAGCACACTGAAGATAAAATCCACCCTACAGAGTGGCCGTTCAGGGGTTTCAGATTGCACCAAGGAAGCAATTGGGTCAAAGGCTGTCCCGGGGCAAACTCCCTGCCAACGGGCTCTGGAAGACGCTCCCAGTCCTCCCTGACGCCAGGCTGAGAGAAGCGTCACTCACTTTGACTTTAGCAGCCAACGTGACAACTGATAGGTGTCTGAGTTTATTCTTCTGAGCTTCTGTGAGCGGGGGAAGATTCCGGGCTTCAGCTGGGTGAGAAAAGGGCAGATTAAAAAAAAAAAAAAAAAGGGTGGGGGCAGGTATAAGGCATTTTAATTTCAGTTTGTGGGAGACTCTAACCTCCATTCCCTGATTTCCTAAAAACAAATTTTTAAACTAAATTTTTGGCTGAGCCCAGGTGGCGTAGTGGTTGTACGCGGGACTGCGGCCCACTGGGCTGGCAGTTCAAATCCAGCAGCAGCTCTCCAGGAGCAAGGCTGGGTCTCCCACTCCCACCAGAGGGCAGTGATGCCAGAAAACAACAACAACAACAACAACAAAAACAAACAGGGCTAAGCCCCGGTGGCGTAAATGGTTGAGTGTGGGACTGCGGCCCGCGGGCTTGGCGGTTCAAATCCAGTGGCAGCTCTTTGGAGCAGCACTGGGTAGTGCCCACAACCACCTGAGGCAGTGATGCCCAAAAACAAAACAAAAATAAAACTAAATTTTATTTTCTTATGCCAATCAAGGCCTTGAACTTGACTCTAAATAACTAGGGTAGCCAACCATTTTGGAAGCCAAAAATGTCTTCCAATTACATTCCTCTGGAAGTGTCCTTCTCCCATCTCCAACCCCTCCCTGGTTACCTAGGTAGTCAGCATATGTCCCATATGCAAACACTGTGAGCAGCCGGAAGGTGGAGGCGAAGTCACTCTCAGCCAGCTGCAGGGAAGAGAAGAGGTGTCAGGAAGAGCTTCCCATTCCACCCGCGCAGCCTTCCCACGTTAAACTCCATTTCTGGGTCTTCACCCCCACCTCCCACCTCCAGGCATTATATGCTATTCCCAAGATCCACAATGCCTTCTTCCACCCGCCAGCCAGTCCTACCCCCACATTCTGGGTGGAAATATGGAGAGTGCCACTACCTGAAAGATACCTGCTATTTCCAACTGTGTGGACTTCCGGGCATTTCTCTACTGACATTGTACCTTTCCACCATTAGCTGTACTCCCCTGTTCACCAAAGCCCCCAGCCTCAGCCTCTCATCTGACAGTCAGAACCCGCGGCCTTTTACCCACCACCCACCCACCATGCTTCCATTCTCCTGAGCAGCCCTCCTCTCCCTCCTCTTATCATGGACCACTCAGGCATTTCTTCAGCCAAGGTTGTTACCAAACAATTGCTTTTTTTATTTGGGGGGGTGGGGGTGGCGCATCACTGGCCTCAGGTGGTCTTGGGTGGGAGCTACCCAGCCTTGCTCCTGGAGAGCCGTTGCTGGATTTGAACTGCCAAGCCCGTGGACTGCAGTCCTGCACGAAACCACTAAGCCAGCGGGGCTCAGCCCAAACAACAGGTTTCTTGTCCACGAGATTATAGATCCAGTTTCCAGCATTCCACTTAGGATCTAGCAGAGCTGTGCATGCTGTTCGATCGCTCCGTAAGCGCTTGCTAAGTGATTTGGACAGATTTCTTATCTCTTCCCCCAATCTCTTCAACTAGAATGTAAGCTACGGAGGGGTGAGCCCCATCTGTGCCTTGTACTTTGCGGGCGCTTCCAGAAGACTAGTGGATGCTAACCAGGCCCTCAGTAAATACTCCTTCTACTGCTGAGAAAGCAGGGGACGGGAAGGGGGCGATCACTATACCAGAGTGATCCAGAAAGACTTAATTCTCGGACTCCGGGTGAGGCCTTCAAAAACTTGGCTGGGCTGGCTCACTGTCAAAGCATCTCTGTCCCTTGGCTTGGTGTCAGCTACCCTGGCAATACTGCCCCTTTCAACTCTGAACTCTGCCCCTTCTGCGGGAACAGCTCCAGCTGCTGTGTTCCTGGCAGCCTATGTCTTTGGGAAAACAAACACAGGCCGCCTACCTTAGAAGAATAACACGGGGGCGCAAAGACTGGAGAGTGGACCAGGCGAACGCAACATGCTCAATCTCCTGGGGCGCCACAATCCCACCCGATTCTCCCACTAACTGTGAGGAGGCATTACGGTCTCCATTTTCAAAGGTGGAAACTGAGGCCCTGAGCAAAGCGAAATGAAGAGGAGTTTACGGCAGTGGAGACGGGCTGCAACACTGCTCGCCTGTTCTCCACCTCCTGCTGTTTTGCTTGGAAGTGACCAAGGCCGACGCCAACAGACCTCTCACCTCTGAAAGGTACCAGAGCTCATTCCTGAACTTCCCCAGGCTGCCGGCTAGTCCTAGCGGTGGGTACAGAAGGGCAAAACCAATCTCCCAGCCGTGGCTGTGAGCTAGCCCGGCCAACGACCCACCTCTCTAACATTGGGCATGTCCAGCAGCTCCCCAAACACGTAGACACCTGGGGCCTCCAACACCTGGTGGATGAGGGCGGCCAGCGCTGCCCCCTTGGCCGACTTGGCCAGCAGCAGAAACTGCTCCTGGTTCTGGCCCGTCACCTTCACCTCCCCACTCATGGCTGCGCCCAGCTGGGGCCGGTGGGGCTCCGGAGATCGGGAGCTGCAAAGGAAGAGCGTGGGAAGCTGCGGCGCGGGCCCGCGGGCACGGGGAGGGGCTGGGTGGCAGGGGCAGTGAGTGGCTTCCAACAGGCGGGACTCGGGAGATGGCGCGGTGGTTGGAACTTGGCCCTCATGGATGGTTCTGCGGGGTGCACGCAGGACACGGGGGTGCCACCTCCACCTGCTCGCCCCAGGGCCTAACCCAAGCCCTGCCACGTACACCCCAAAGACACCCCCCCCCGTCACCCCCCCACCCCACGGCACCAGTTCCGGGACGGAAAGATGTCACATGGTGCCCACCGCAACGAGCTCCCTCCGTTCTCCCCTCGTGCCCCGCACGTGCCCCCGACCACGTGACCTCGCCCCCACGCTCCTTACGCGTGGCTCCGCCCCTTCTTAAAGAAGCAGCCCGTGGGCTCCAGCCTGCTGCCCCGTCGTACCCTCGGTCCGAGTCTCTGGGCCGCTACCTGGAAGCTCCGTCCTCCAGCGCACCGGGCGGGGCCGCGGCTCCGTCACCTCCGGCAGCTGTTCCGAGCTTTTCCTGCCCCCTCCCCGCCCCCAACCCAGGGTCGGTCTAGCCGCGGGACTCTGTGACCGACTTCCGGCCTCACTTCCGCCCCACGACGCCGGTGGCCGGCGAGACGTGACCGGCGCCGCCTTCCGACCCTGCACGCTCCCGGGAGACGCGCAGGCGTCCCGCCTTCTGATTGGCTGCAGGGGGTGATTGACGGGCGCCCTCCCCGCCCCTCCTCCTCCGTTGTGGCTGTGGAGGTTAGCGGAGCCGGAACCCGGGCTCCCGGCCGGCCTCGGGAGCACGGCGTCCTCTGAGAGCCGCCGCGGGGGCCGGAGCGAGAGAGCGGGAAGGAGCGGGCAGGGGAGGAGGAGAGGGGCCAGTCGTCATGTATGAGGTGACCGGACGTCCCGCGGCGTTTTAAAATGAAGATAGATATATTACAGTACCATTTTTGCCTTCTATGAAAATTTTTGTTGCTCCATGTAGGCCAAATTTTTTTTTTTAGCATCACGGCTCTCCGGCGGTGGGAGGAGGAGGCCCAGCCCCCCTGCTGGAATCGAACCTCCGTCCCAGTGGGCCGCAGTCCCGCGCACCACCACCACGCCACCGGGGCTCAGCCCCTTGTAGGCCAAATTTTTAATCAAAAACCCCCATCCCCCACCCCCGTCAATGGTGCCCCACTTAAAATCTGGTTACTTTTATCAAGGAGATAAGCAGCAGGGATGGCTTGGAGGGGGGGGGGTTGAAGAATAGAAAAGGAAAAGGGAAAATAGCGTATAGAGAATTTATTTTTGTTCAAGCATCATTTGGATTTTTATTCTTTTTTGATTGGTTGGTTGGTTTTTTTTGGCATCACTGCCCTCTGGTGGTCGTGGGCGCTACCCACTGCCGCTCCTGAGCCGCTGGATTTGAACCACCAAGCCCGCGGGCCGCAGCCCCGCACTCAACCACTTACGCCACCGGGGCTCAGCCCGGATTTTTATTTATTTTTTTTTGGTTTTTGAGCATTACTGCCCTCTGGTGGTGGGAGTAGGAGGCCCAGCCTTTGCTCCGTGGAGCTGGAATTGAACCTCCATCCCAGCAGGCCGCAGTCCCGCGCACAACCACCCGGAGTTTTATTCTATTAAATTCCCAACCTCAGTCTGACTGCAGGACTCCCTCTGCCCTGAGGACAGCGTACTTACGCAGTGGTGCTCTCCAGACATGGGCTCTTCCTTCTGGGGAAGGGGCCCACGTGGGAGGGAGGCTTCTGATGTTACTCTCATTCTATAGATAAGGGTCTCTTCAAATCCGTCGTTAACCCTCCACTTCAGCTTGATGCTTGAGGAAAATAAGGCGTTTCCATAGGAAAAGGCCTAGTAGTGATGCGTGGAAGAGAGGAGACATAAAATTGAGGAGATGGAATAAAAGGTACAACAAAATAGTTAGTTTGAATGGACCACAGAACTCGATGAGTTCAGCTTTACCACTTTAAAAGTGTAAGTAGAAAGGGAAAAATAATTAGCATTTATTCTATTATATTGCAGGTACTTTACTCAGTTTTAAATTTTTCTCTGTAACAGCCATTTGTAATGCATGTTAATATCTCATTTATCTTGGTGAACACCGACTATCACTAAGGAAAATGACCCTTTAAAGGTTACCAGTAAGTGGTAGAACTGAGATCCAAGTGCAATTTTAAAATTGCCCAGTATTTAAACTTAGGAAAAGTAGAAAAGGAAGAGGAAAAAATGTATACCTTAAAATTTTAAAAATAACTGAGTTAGCCATAAATTATTTGGGACCTTAAACCGTGCCACCTGGTGATATCTCAAGATGAGAGATGATATGACAGAATCGCCAAGGACAATTTTGATTCTGACGGTTAATGGTTCTCTGAGAGAGAAATGACTGAGTGCAGAAAGAGCAGACTGTGAAGAAAGGCCCAAGAGGCGGACGGATTGCCGAATGAAGTGAACTTTATAAAGGAGAGAAGAGGGAATGGGCCAAAGGCGAGGAAGAAGAGAGTACTGGAAATGGGGAGCAGAGAGGGGCTAGAGGGAAAATCACATTCCCAACGGGGAGGACGGGAGCTGAGTGGATTTACACAGAGCTTGGGTGCAGAATTCACTCATTAGTTAGAAGGTGACACGTACGTGCAAGACTGTGCACCTGGTGGTGTGTTTTTAATGCTAATGATAGAGAACTAAATGGGCGGAAAGCTAACTGATACCTCTAACATGTTCACTGTTGATTCCAAAAGTACATAGCGAGTACCGCAGTGTTCTAATTACCGGCACAGGGACAACATTGCTGGCATCTTGATGTTGATATTCTTGTTCTGGGACACAGGCCACAGGTATATCATGATCAGAAGGTGATAAAAATCACCAGCTGGGCTGAGCCCCGGTGGCGTAGTGGTTGTGCACAGGACTGTGGCCCGCTGGGTTGGAGGTTCAAATCCAGCCGCGAGGCTGGGCCTCCTACTCCCACCACCAGAGGGCAGTGATGCCCCAAAAACAAAAACAAACAAAATCAGGAGAAGAGTAGCACGTGTACGAATGTGCTTGACACAGTGGATATATGTATGGCTTTGTGATAAGAGCCCCAATAAAATGATTTTTTTTTATTTATTTATTTTTTTTTAGGCATCACTGCCCAAAGGTGGTGGGAGTAGGAGGCCCAGCCCCACTGCTGGAATCGAACCTCCATCCCAGTGGGCCGCAGTCCCGTGCACAACCACTACGCCACCGGGACTCAGCCCTAAAATGATTTTTTTATGGGCATCACTGCCCTGGTGGGAGTAGGAGGCCCAGCCTTGCTCCTGGAGAGTTGCTGCTGGATTTGAACCGCCAGCCCAGTGGGCTACAGTCCCACACACAACCACTATGCCACCGGGGCTCAGCCCAAAATGATTTTTTTTTTAATTACCAGAAAAAAACTAACAAAATAAAGAGGGAGGGCAATGCAGAAGGGCTTGCTATTGTGCATGTGGCTCTAAGGACCCCTCTGACGTGATATTTAAGCAGACCTGGAAAATATGAGAGCTGGTGACATCCATTCTGAGAGGAAAGTTTCGGGCAGACTACCAGTGGAAAGGCCCTCTGTGGTTAGAACTGAGAGCAAGAAGAGTGGATGGAGTCTTAACAGAAAATGCACATCATGTCAGGCCTTGCGGGTCATTGTATGGCCTTTGGCACTTGCTCTGAGTGAGATGGCAGCTAATGGAATATTTTAACTGAAGAGTTACATAGTCACGCACATGTTTAAAATATGATGATGGCTGCATAGCCCCAGGATGTAGCAGTGACAATAGAAGGAATATATATATATATACACACACATATATACACACACATATATATACATATCACATTCACCAATCTCAAGTGTACAGGGGAGTAACACAAGCCCACATGAAAGAAACACACCAGCCTGTGGCATCATGAGGTGCTGCTGGGACTGAATAACAGACATCAAAAGACCCAAAGTGGGCTGAGCCCCGGTGGTGTAGTGGTTGTGCGCGGGACTGCGGCCCACGGGGACAGAGGTTCAATTCCAGCAGTGGGGCTGGGCCTCCTACTCCCACCGCCGGAGAGCAGTGATGCCCAAAAACCAAAAAATAAAAAAAACAAGCAAACGTAAAAGATCCAAAGCAAGCAAACACGTTTTTGAGACTAGGAGCAGAGACCCCCAGCCCATCTGCAGACAGTGGGACATTGTGATGGGACATCCCTCCCAGAGGGGTCACAGGGAAGGGTTGAGTCAATCAGGGTGCAGTAAAGCCCCGATGAGACCCACAAGATGCCTCTGGTTCCTTGTGGCTTCCTCACTCCCCACTACCGCGATCCCAATCCTGCCTTTTACGTCAGGCTAGAAGTGCACAGGTACAGATAAGACCTAAAAGCACACGACACATGGAATCCAGGAACATAAAGGGGGGTACCAGGGGGAAAGGGGGAGCGGAGGGAAGGAAGAGGGAACCGATCGTGATGAGCGACACATAACCACACCACCCCACACAACCCCAGGGGACCAACAACAGGAACCGTGGGGGAAGGGAGACAGTGGTTGGTGTCAGATAGGAAGATAATTTATCAAGGAACCCTGAGAGTTGGGGTGTGTGTGAGGGGGTGTTATAAAAGAAGAGCTGACTCCATTTACTTAAATGTCTAGAAAATAATGGCAGCTTATGTACAAATACAAATGGACTTTGTACAAATGAGGTATAGATTGTTATAAAGAGCCCTCGACAAAATGTTTGTTGTTGTTTTTTAAAAAGATGGGAAAGATTTGCTTTACTGGGTAAGAAGACATCATTGTCACCCGATAGGATAGCATTGGCTGAAAGGTAGATAACTGATCAATGAAACAGTTCAGAAATAAGCTCACACAGAGGTTGGCACTTGCTTTTGACAGAAGTCAATGGGTGCGGGCATTCATTTCTTTAAATATACACTCCTCTAAACAAGGGCATCTTGGCCAGGTAATGTTTCCTTATAAAAGATAATGTAGGGCTGAGCCCCAGTGGCGTAGTGGTTGTGCGCAGGACTGCGGCCCACTGGGATGGAGGTTCATTTCCAGCTCCACGGAGCAAAGGCTGGGCCTCCTACTCCCACCACCTGAGGGCAGTGATGCCTTAAAAAAAAAAAAGATAATGTAGATTTAGTGTAAACCTATAGAATTTAAGAAATATGTTATCAAAAAAAAAAGAAATATAGGGCTGAGCCCCCCGATGGTGTAGTGGTTGTGCGCGGGACTGCGGCCCACTGGGATGGAGGTTCAATTCCAGCAGTGGGGCTGGGCCTCCTACTCCCACCACCGAGAGCAGTGATGCCCACCCCCTCCCCCAAAAAAAGAAAGAAATATGTTATCCCTGTAGATTGTTTAAAAGATGAGCAAACATCCAAACTCCAGGCCATGGAGTCCGCCTCATATGGACTCCATAGGACTGCCCCCGGGGGAGTGTACGAGCCTGACCTTTCCTGGGAGCAGGAAGCCACTGCTTTCCCATGGTTGACCTGGGTTGACGCCCAGCGTGTGGCCAGTGAGGAGAATGAGAGCTTCCAGCAACAGAGCTACACATGTGTGACATTTTATACACAGCAGAGACTTCCTTACAAAGCTACCTTAGGCTGGATACAAAAGCCAGTTCCCACAATCCTACAAGCAAAGCATAAACAGTAAAGGCTTTTAGAAGACAACATGGAAGGAAATATTCATGAATTCAGGGTCAGGATTTTTTTCTCTGCTGTTTATATTTTTAACTTTTTATCGTGATTTTGAGAAAAGCTTACAGAGCAATTTATTTGTTTTTTTCCATCCAACAATTCAAGACATGTAGACTTGCGACGTTGATTACATTGCCCACAATGGGACAGCACCCTTCCCACGACCCCGTGTGTACCATTCCCGATCTTCTTTCCTATCCCTTCCTGCCTTCTGAACTTCAAAATCAGAACCACACTCACTGCCAGCCGGTCAACGCGGACTCATAGGGATGCCCTGTGGATTTCCGAGATTGTCACTGGAGTAGAAAACCAGGTCTTTCTCCCAAAGAGTTGCTGTGGTTTTGAACTGCCAACCATGGGAGATCACAGCCCAACACATAGCTACGGCACCACCAGGGCTCCTTTATCCCTGCAAAAATACTGCCCTTTGGGAAGGTGGAGTAGAAAGGGGGAACCAATTGCAGGGATCTACATATAACCTCCTCCCTGGGGGACAGACAACAGGGAAGTGGGTAAAGGGAGACATCAGTGTGCGATATGACAAAATAATGATAATTAGTAAATTATCAAGGCTTCATGAGGGAGAGAGAGTGGGGAGGGAGGGGAAATATGGGGGGCTGATACCAAGGGCCTAAGTAGAAGGAGGTTGTTTTGAGAATGATGATGGCAACAAATGGACAAATGTGGCCTGCATGCAATAGATGTATCTATTGGTCGTGATAAGAGTTGTATGAGCCCCCAATAAAATGTTTAAAAACCACATTGCCCTTTGATCTCGTACGGTCCATTGTTCTAGGGAGGGTTAAGCCTTCCTGGAGATACTGTGAAGAAAAGTTGATCCGTGATGCGGGTCTAAAGGGTGACGAAGGGCCATTGTCTCAGCGATTCTTCCAGTCTCCATCATGGTCTTCCTTATTATTGTGAGTTTTGTCCCTCCTTTTCCTCCTGCCCCACCCAGGATCTCCTATTGTGGTCCCTCCTGCAGCTGAGAGCAGGAGAAGTCAGCAGTGTCAGCCGGGCTCCATCTAGTTCAATGTCACCAGAGCCTGGGGCTCAAGGGATCCATTAGTCCCTGGGATGCATTGTGTCCACGCGTCCCCCGCCCTTCCCCAAACCAAGGGTCTTCCACGATTTATTGTGAAACCCTCAATGCAGAAGCATAAAAACCAAGGAACAAACCAAGCAGTTGAGAGTACAAGTTCAACTGATCAGATGGTGGTGAAGTCTTTAAGCTCAGCATGACAGGCTGCTCGTGAGGCCACCTCACAGGACACGAGTGTGGACGGGGTGGGGTCAGGGAGCCCCTTGCAGAGCCAGCTGGGTTCTTCTCCAGTGTCTTCTCTTAGAGTTACACCTGGATCAACTGTGCAGCCGTAAAGGACAAGACGTGCGTATGGAGAAGCACGGATGGTGAGACGGTCCCCCGTGCTGCTCAGAAGAGAGCAGCCCTGGAAACAGTGCGGTGCTGGGCCACAGGAGGGTCAGCTCAGAGGAGATGGATTGCCACAGCGGCTGCGACAATGAGCTAACTCAAGTCTCTGGGGGACTGTGAGGATGGACGCTGCAGGACCAGGCAGGGCTTCCTCTCCCTGCGCAGAGCCCGTCTTGGAGTCAGAGCCCACTCAGCGGCACCTGGTGACATCGCAAAGGAAAAGACTGATAACCTTGATTATACTAAGATCTGGTCATCTAAACGCAAGCCACAAATGACACATTTGTCACAGAGGTAACTAAGAAAAGGAATTTTTTTTTTGTCCAGGATGTATAAAGAACCCCTACAAGTCAATATGGGGGAAAATAGAACCTTAACATCAAAAATTCTAGGGGCTGAGCCCCGGGGGCGTGGTAGTTGTGCGCGGGACTGCAGCCCACTGGACGGAGGTTCAATTCCAGCAGTGGGGCTGGGCCTCCTACTCCCACCATGGGAAAGCAGTGATGCCCCCCCCCAAAAAAAAAATTCTAAACATTGACCCAAAGATTAGAGCTGGCACTTCACCAAAGAGATCAACCCACAAGGTCAATAAGCATGAAAGGTTGCCCAACCTCATTAGTCACCAGGAAGCTGCGGAGGAAAGCCTTAAGGAAAGATCAGCATATCAGATGCAAATCAAAACCACAGGAGATGCCGTTTCACTCCTACAAAGATCACTAAGATCCAAAACCAATTGACAAGGATGTCGGGAAGTAGGAACTCTTATCCACTGCTGGTTGATTATAAAATTGTATCGGCATTGTGAACAACTGTCTGACAGTACCTCAAACCCAAAACAGAATGGTCCTGTAGAGAAGACAAGTAAAATAAAGGTTCCCAGGGGGCCCAGGGTGGTGCTGGTGGAGGGGTAAAGAGGAACTGATAGCAAGAAGTTTAAGAAGAAAGTGTTTTGAA
>PVJH01039350.1:0-16511 GCA_004026705.1 Nesogale talazaci
GTCTGGATCACGGCTTTTTATCCAGTTCGGGGATGAATTAGCCTTGAAGCCGGAGAGCTACAAGTCATGACTGTACTTATTTAGGAAGCCGTGCCAGGGAAGTGGCACGTGACTGAGAGGATGGTGCTTTCTCTCTCACTTTCTCTCTCTCTCTCTCTGAGGCCTTCTGGCATGCTTGGCTGCCCTGGCAATCATCCTGGCATTCGCTGCTTGCTGTAAGCTCGGGCTTGCCCAGCCCCAGGCTGGGGCAGGAGGCCATCTCCAGTGACCAAGGGGAGCCAATCCTGGGACTCAGGATCCACCTGGACTCAGGTTTGAACCCTCACTCCCACGCTCACCAGCTTTGTGCCTCTGGGCCCATTTAGCCTCTCTGAGTAAAGCCGGGCATTTTCCTAGGTGCAAGGAAACTTGCACTGGCCTCTCAAGATTTAACTGTAGAAGGTGGGTACTGGAGTCTGCACATGATTAATAGGACCACTGATAAAATTCACCACAGGATAAGGTCCGCCCGCCCTGCAAGTGCCCACAAGCACTTCAGCATGATCCTGTGCCCGCGCTCTGCCTGTCCCCCTGCCTCTGGCACCCGCAGCTCAGGCTCTGTTCCTGAGGAGGTCCACGCCTCTTCCCTCGAGAAACTCCAGCTAGAGCGGTCCCCAGTCTCCTCCTGGAACTCGGTGCTCCCCAGTCCCTCTCTCCCTCTCGGCAGCCGCCTGAGAGCAGGCTGCCTGAGGCAGCCGCCACGGAGCCTTAACGGGGGCCCCAGGAATCTGAGAGGCAAGGCCTGAGTTAGAACTCTCTGCAAGATACACCCGGGTCCTGAAAGAGGAGTGAGTAGGAGACATCCCTCTTCCTGCTCTCAAGGCCAGCCGCGTCCCTCCATTGCATGCCTAGACCTCTGAACAAGCTTGATAACCGTATTCCAACGGTGTCTGCATTTGTGCTCATTAAGTCAGGGGTTGTACCCTTTCAGAAAGCCCATGTCTTCCCGTCTCACTGACCTCCTGCACCCCTGGTGGGGTAGAGGGTACATGTTCGATTGCTAACGGCAAGGCCGGAGGTTTGAGTCCACCAGCTGTCTTCCTAAGAAGATGCTCAGCCTCCCAACCTGCAGGGAGTGGCTCTCCTCTGCCTGACAGGGTGGCTGCCAGTCAGAATCAACCTGATGGCAGCAGGCTGTCTCTCCTGCCCTTCCAAGGTCCCACACCTCCCTCCTCTGGGTCCCCAACAGGACTGCACGTTGGCCTTTCTCGGGGGCCCTGTGCCTTGCCCACCTCTGTCCCTCTACAGACACTGTGCAGGGTCTCCCGCTGGACTCGCTTTGACTTTGTGTGCAGATGGTGTTTCCCTGATGGCCCTATGTGCAGGGACCTGACCCCTACCACCCTCTACCAACACCCTGTGTCTGTCCCTCATATGGCAACTAGACACAGTCCAAATCTCTCTGTCTCTCTTTCTATCTCGTGATTGGGTATGTGATTGGGTGTGCTTGTCCTGGGTCAACCTGACTTCACTGGGCCAAGGCCTTGGGGACCCCTTCTCTGGCCTGTGTCATTCTCTGCTGTGCCTGAGTGCATGCTCACGACGTCCTGCCACTTGAAAGAGCAAGGGTTGCAGGGATGTCACACTTACCGCTCAGAGTGGATGACGGTCCCTGACTTGGGGTCGATGACATGAACAATCACTCCACGATGACCCCAGCTCCTCTCGAAAAAATAGCCTCCTTCCTCCATGCCCCCTGGATGAAGGGTCTTGTTCAGGAACGTCCAGGAGAGTTTTTTCTGTCCGTGCAACTCCAGTGTGCCCCCTTTGCCGACCCCGATGTACTTGAGACCAAAGTAAGGGTCTGGCTCCCCGCCCTCATCCGCCCTGGAAGAGAGAAGGAGTCACCGCTTGACCGGACCCACAGGGCACCATCCCTGCTCCCTGCCTTCCACATGGCCCACAGATCCAACTGCCCTGGGGGTGATCGAGTACGTCCATCAAGGCCGGGTTAGCAAGCAGCTCTCCCTAAACTGACCAAAAGCAAACCTCCTCCCCACCACATCCACAGAATCATCACACAGGGGTGCTTATCACGAGGTGACAACGAGCTGTTACTTTTGCTTTCTGTTGTCCTCATCTCCCATTGGTCCCTATCAGATGTAAAAGCATCACCTGGGTGGACCCGGCTGACTGACCTGAGTACTTTCTTGGCTGGCACTGACCCTCCTAGAATTCTCCACTGCTTAAAGAGGGGGCACGCCAGGGAGAAACACCGCAGGGAACTTGTCTTTATCTTGTCCATCAGAAGCTAAGAAATCAAACGTTTGCCAAGCCTTCTCATAGCATAACAGGACTGGAAAGTGGTGGAGAAGCTGGCAGGTGACCTTCCTCGGCAGAAGCACGGCGCCCAGGCCTCAATCAGTAAAATGCCTCATGATTTTCTCCAGCTCGTCCCAACCACTGCATCTGTCTGTCTGTCTGTCAGTGCCTGCGAGCTGGCAGGACTCCCAACAACTCCTGTCGGATGTTAGAGCCGTCTTGTGTCTGCCTCTCTCCCCACTTCGAAAAGCCTCCTTCCCGAGAGAGCCAAGAATAGCCCTTCACCCCGGGACACTGTCTACCCACCTTCCATACAAAACGATGCGGAAGTCGCCCTGGTAAGGGCAGTGGGCACTGCCAGCATGCAGTTCTCCTCCATGGTCGATCAGGATGTGCCGGGTGCGCAGCACAATTGGCTCCTCGTGGTCTTTAATGACTAATTTTCCTGAAGAGGCAGGAACGGGGTGAGGTGGCGGGTGGGGGGGGGGTGGAGTGGAAATTAAAGCAGAGCCCAGGGCAGCCTCCTGCAGATCCCCGCGCCCCCAACTCATCCAGGCAGGCAAAGTGGCAAAGTGCTATCCTATCAAGGGAAGACTGTTTTCCTCTTTCTACCTCTTGACGTGCAAGGAAACCCGTCTGGTCTCGTGGCATCCCTGCACATGGGCACCCCAGAACCAATCACCCAGGTCTAAGACACCTAGCACCGCTCGGAGCACCAACAACTGTTTCATTACCATCAATCAGCTCTCTGATAAGCCAGCCCCAAGCGCTCTGTGCTGATGGCTATCTAAAGAGCCAGATACCCCGGCATTTTTTTTATCCACAGCCTTTGACATTCACTCTGTCCTTCTAAAGCGAGGGCCACCTGCATGCCCTCTGATGGATGCGTGGGGAGAGAAGCAGGTGATCTTACCTCCCTCTGTGATGTGAACGGAGTGGAACGTGGCGGAAGCGGTAAGCAGTAGTGCTTTGTCCTGGCCAATGTGAGCATGGTGGTCCTCATCGTGACCAGGACTCCAGGGCTGCAGCTCGGGACTTTGGTCAGGGCACTCAGCTGCCCCTGCCAAGGACAGAGAGATGTCAGCCTCCCCACCGCCAGCCCACAGACCATGGGGTCTTCCCTCCATCTTCACAAACCTGCCTTCTCAGTCCACTTGCCACTGAGCTGACCCCCACATTCAAGGTGGCCCGGTGAGGGTTAGCATTCCACAGGGGTTTCCATGGAAGGAGATCATCAGACTTTTCTTCTAAGGTGCTTCTGAGAGGTCTTGAACCCCAGACCTTTCAATGAGAAGTCATGGACTCTGCCTCCTCTCCAGCTAAAAGCCAGGCCTCAGAGAGCAGACAGATGCCCTCTTGGACACATGCCAGGAGCCCTCCTGTCTAGTCCCCTCTCTGTCTTTAGGTTCTAGTTGGTCTCTAGACACATCTCTTCCTTTACCTAGACTCAGTTTCCCCACTTAAAAAATAACACTTCAGCATCCCGAGATCTAAAACCACGTAAGGATTCCCTTAGACTACCAGGCTCCCAAGTCATCGTATTTTCTGGAACAGCGCTGGATGAGCTAAGAAGACGCCTTCCCCTTTTGCGCAAGAATCTGACCTTGGAGCAATGTTCTGGAGCAGGTCTCTCTGGAGACTCGAGAAAGAAACCCTGCTGATGCCAAGGAAGTGGGAAGCGATCTCTAAATGAGAGGAACAAGACACGGACCATCTGTACCTAATGGGACCATCATGCTCTGGGCCTCCCTACGAGCAGGGATGCCTGTCATGGGCATGTCCCTGGTAGGAAGGACGGACAGCATGCCCCTGGGGTGGCTGTCAGGGAGGCAGGCTCCAGTGGAGACTGTTGACACAGCTAAGCCAGGATGGGTCCTGCATATCTCCTGGGGACGATCTTGTTCCCTCTCACCGGAGCTATCACCGGACCAGTTTCTGCCTGGCTGGGTGGGCTGTTGCAAGGCCTTGCCCATGGAAAGGTAATGTTTGGCACAGGCTGGATGCCCATGGGTCTGCAGTTCCTGCGCCCCATGAGTGGGCTAGCCAGCCGAGTCTCAGAAGCCCCTGTGGTGGGTGTGGTAGGAGGACTTCTCTGGCCCTAACAGAAGCCCTGGAGACCTTCCAAGTCCAGGTGGCTAACAAGATAAATCTAGCAGAAGGGCCTGCAAGGGTACAGGTGTGTGAGGGGCTGAGGCACTAGAAGGCCCACTTGCAATGACAAAGAAAATAGCCCCAAGCAGGAAGAGACCACAGAGAGTCAGAGAGAGACTGTTTGCCTCAGGGGTCCTCAGGACTAGAGTTTTAAAAAGAATCATCTATGAACAAATTCACTGCAGGCCCGGGGTGAGTCAGCTGCAGGACAGCAGCGGTGGCAAAAACACCTGGCGGGCCGGATACACGTCCTCGGCGGGCCGCATGTGGCCCTCGGCTGTCATTGGAGGACCCTTGTCTCATAGTCTAGGCTCCGATGTGCTCTTGTGCTTTCCTGTCTAGAGAGTGGTGAAGCAGGATATTCCCAGGGAGGGGTTGGGGTGGGGGAGTGGAGGGCTGGCAGGGGCAGTGCTTCATGTGATGTGAACTCAGGGGGAGGTCCTGGTGAGAAGAGAACAGAGCAGGCAGGACTGGGGTGCCAGGAGGGTCCCCCAGCCGGCCAGGGCACCCCAGCCGGCCAGCTCTCATGCTCCTCAATGCGTAACTAGTCACCTCTGCAGTGGCAAGAGTGTTTGGGCCACACGTCTCTCTCTAGAAGAGAACTTCTCCCTACACTCAGCACCGCTTCTGCGGGGGCCCCCTCGGCCCGCTCCCACGGCACCAGCCAGGGACAGGCCTCTCCGTTTCCCTGCATGTTTGCTGCATGAACTCACTCCTCATCCTCCCCAAACTCCTCCTCCATGCTCTGTCTGCTCGCCATGCAGGTCCAGGGTCTCTTTCTTTAAGAAGAGAGTTTCACATTTCTCGGAGTTTCACTGAAGCAGCACTTCCAGCTGTTGGAAATCCCCAGGGGGCTCAAGCTGTGGCAATAAGATTTTTTTTAAAACCGCAGGGCTGTTCATTCTGGACTTTCCCTGTGCATGGGAGAACAGGGTGGCCTGGGCGGGCAGGAGTGGACTGGCTGCCTCAGAGCTCAATAACCTTGGGTTATGGTGGATGGGGGCTCTGAGGCCCAAATGCCCATCTCAGGTTCAAGTGCACGCCTGGCTCTCAGCAGAGGATATTAGAGACCCCAGGCTGCCCTCCAGCTAGTGTTGGCGCCGGCATGTCAAGTTTCCCCAGTGCGTGGGAGCACATGTGGTCGACTGGCAAGCCAAGGTGCCCAGGCAGGGAGCCATGCGCGTGGGAAGGGACCACTCCACTCCCCCAGACCAAGCCTCGAGGTGTCATGCAGCTCCCAATGCCCCAGTGCCTCGGTGTCTGCACCTGATTTCCCAGCTGAATTGGGAGGAGGTCATTTGGACCCTTTAAGCCTTCCCATCGCTCTGCACCAGTTCCAATGTCACAACTCAAACCATGCAGGAAGAGTTTGACCTGCGGTAGACCGTCCTCTGTTGGAGCTGGCTACCTGGCGCTTGGCTGAGGCCATTTGCAGTAGGCTTTTGCCTGTAGGCAGCAGGGAGGGGCCACAAAGGGTCGGCAGTCCAGTTGAATCATCCTCATGACAACCACCTGTGCTCTCTCAGGAGGGGCTGCACCACCGAGGATGCAGGCTGGGCCAGAGGACCTGCTGGGAGCGTGCCTGCAAGAGCAGGCTTCTCTGTCCCTCACTATAGCAGATACAATGGAAAGTAAGACCGAGTGGGGGAACCGGAGGGTCTGCCTCCTGTCCGAAGGCTTGAGCTCCATGGGCAGGATGTCCTAGGAAATCCCCAGGCAGGGGCCTGGTTATGTTGCCCTGGGGGGTGCTGAAGGGGTCACCCCTAACTCAGTACCTGTTTGGCATCGAATGAATGAATCAAGGACAAATAGATACATCCAGGGAATAGGGTCGATGATAGCATGCTTTCTATGTCCCTTAAGGATCAGAACGCTTCTACAAATAATCCCACAGAAGGAACGTCAATGGCTAGAATTAGAGATAATTACTTCCCTCAGAAGATTGAGGAAAAACAAAATATTACACACCATATGGCCCTTTCTTCTTATGATAAGAAGGCATCAAAATCAATGAATGATGATAGCTTTGCGGGAGGGGGGGGGCGTTCCAAGGAGCAACTAATGGGTGCTGGTGAGCCTCCCCCCTGTCTGTTAGCAGTCATGAAGAGTGTGTTGCCTGTTGACGCTGTCGACTGAGGGGCTTTGATGCTACAAAGCTCCTCTCCAACCTGCTGCTTCTCACCTTCCTCCCCAAGTTTGGTGTAGTGGATGGCTGTCACCTAGAGTCCAGGAAAATGTACTCTGTGACCCGGGAGACTCATTCAACTAGCTCAAAGAAAAAGTCGGAGCCCCAGAGAAGGAAAAAACAGACATCACCCTCATGTTCACAGACTTAGAACTGTGGCCTAGAGCCCTGGTGGAGCTGCAGAATTAGCTCTGGAGTGCTAACCACAAGGTCAGTGGTTCGAACTCACTAGCTGCTGAGGAAGAACACAGGTCCGTGTAAGTCCATAAAGATGGAGCGTGAGAACCCCAGAGAGCGGGTCTACTCTGTGCGACACACTCGCTGATTCAGGATCAGCTCAGTGGTGGCGAGTGGGACCAGCGAGGGGAGGGCTTGGTGAAATCAGGGGGTCCAGGGGTAAGCTCTCAAGCAGGCTAGCAGATCTCGGGGGGGGGGGGCGTTTTCCTCTGGGTCTCTTCCAGAATGCTCTTCCACATTTGAACCTGTCACCAGCATTTAGAAAATTCGGACATTTTACAGAACAGTACAGATTGCTCACTTCTTCAAATTCAGGAGAGGCTACAGAAAAGAACTACCTTCCTTCGAGGGCCTGCTGAAAGTGTGCCTCCCTCCAGAGACGACAGGGACCGACCCATGGTCCCCACTGGGCCGGCCTCATTCGCTTACTCCTGGGTCCTGCTTTTAGTGCACTTCATCATTTTGTGATGAGGCTGAAGCACACCAAGGGCTGTTGCTGGGATTCTGGAGTCATCCAGGAAGAGTCCATCCTGACCCTAACCCCAGGGCTCCTCTCCCAGGCCCCTGAAGTCCTGTTTCACTCAAGGCTTACGCCCTTGCAAGCTGAGCTGTGGAGGTTTCACAGCAGTGTGGGAGTTCCTCACCTGTGCACGGGGCCCCGTGGAAGCTGGCCAGGAGGAACCAGTTGATGGTCAGCACTGCCCATGAGGGGCCATCCCGCCTCCCTGAGGCCTCCATGGCAGCAGAACGCTCCCTGAAAAGGAAGCACAACGAGGTCAGATGGACAGCCTGGCTGGGCCCAGGTCAGTGTGCAGGGCTGCAGGATCAACACCCATGGCCAGTGTGAGCTCAGAACCAGTGATGGTGGGGGCAGGGGGCAGAGAACGGTCTGTGCCAGTCCTCTTTGCAGCCTCCCACTCTCACCAGGGTCCACAGACTTGGCAGATCAGCCCAGCAAGTCCTGGTTCTGCACTGCCCCTGTGTCCTGAGACCAAAGGCTCCTCAAGAGACAGGTTTTCATTCTTGGTGCTCAACCCTGCCCCCCATCTCTACCCCCACTCTAGTGTAGAGCCCTTTCTCTGAGGTCAAGAAGTCGAGGAGAATATTCCGTATTTCAGGAAATGTCTTTGAGGGGGAGAAAGCAAGTGTTCGGCTTCCCTCTTTGCTTCACACTGCTGAGTGGAATGAAGACATGATGGCTGGATCTCCAGCAGCTATCTTAGGCCACACAGAAGCAAGGTCAATGGAATGAACCGAGGCCCTGACCATAGAAAAACTGACAGGGCTCTAAACTTTATGACTAGCTAGGGATTTATTTTTACACGAGAGAAAATGAAGCCACTTTGGGGGCTTTTCTCTCCCTTTAACCCACACAGACAGTAGCTATACATGTATCAGGGAAGACCTAAAAGAGGAACTTTAAAATCAATGTAAAAATTCCCTGTCGCTGAGCCCCGGTGGCATAAGTGGATGAGTGCGGGACTGCAGCCCACAGGCTTGGCAGTTCAAATTCAGCGCGGCTCTCAGGAGCAGCGCTGGGTAGCGCCCACGACCACCAGAGGCAGTGATGCTCAAAAAAACAAAAATTCCCTGTCAAATGCCAACGGCAATTGGAAAAACATCTGTGCTCAAATCATGTACAAACCTTAGTCAGCCTGGATGTGGGAAGCGGTGGGCTTCTGTGCCTATGACCATCTCCCCCAATCCTGCGTGTGTGTGTGTGTGTGCGCGTGTGTGTGTATGTGTGTATGTGTGTGTGTGTGTGTGTGTGTGTGTGTGTGTGTGGAGAGCTGTCCTTGCAGGCTCGTTTGTGGCTCTGTATGGGATTGGGAAGCCTTGTCTCTCTCCCTTGGAGTAGCTGTGGTTTCTAATTGCTGAGCTTGCAGTCAGCAGCCCAGCTAGTTAGCAAGCACCATGCCACCTGGGCCCCTCATCTTCCCCAGAGTGTGCCTCTATTTGTACCCAGAATCAGGCAGCTATTCTCTTGAACAGAGGTAAGAGGCCGACGTCTCTCTCATGCAGGCTCCTGCCTTCAAACCAATTGGGGGCAAATCTGGCCATCCTCGATATGAGTGGAGTTATGTTTGAGCTCTCAGTGAGCTGGGGTGGCAGGAGGGGACAGAAAGGGAGCCCCTGGGCCCCTTGCCTGCTCTCTCCCACACAGGTGTGCTAGGGGAGCCCAGAGAGGGAGCACATTACACTCTCAAGAGTCAATGCCAGTGGGGTCCTCACCCTGGGCACCCTGCCTGAGTCCAGGCCTGATCTGCTGAGAACAGCAGGGACCATTCTCGCCACTTCCGTCAGCCTGTTGAAGTCACACATCGCAGCCTCTGGGAACAGCTGCTTTCCCAGGGTCCCCAGAAGAAGAGGACCTGCATGCATGCCCTTTGCGATAGCAAGGGGGCGCAACCGGGGCCAGAATGTTTTGGGAGTCCCTCGAGGGAAGACTCCCGCCTGGCCTGTCCGCCAGTCTGGACCAGCATAGAAAAACCAAAGGCCACTTGCTGTCTGAGATCCCAAATCATCACAGGGCCTCTCAGTGCAGGAACTGGGCTTGGGGACCATGAGCGCAGTAAAGGTATATGACAGCCCCAAGCCTGGATGTAACAGGGGGCAGACAGCAGGAGGGGGGCACCCATTCGACCCTGTGTGGTGAGTGACCCCCACACAGCCAGCTCTTCCTGTGGATCTCAGACTTCCCAGATACAGTGTGGAAGGCTCATCGACATCGACTTTTAACCGCGAAACACGCACACTGCCATCCTTGAGTCAATTCTGACCCACAGCGAGCCTAGAAGACAGGTGTCCGAGACTGTAACTCTTTCCAGATTGAAAGTCGGGTCTTTCTTCTGCAGAGCAGCTGGGGGCTTCAACTGCTGACCGTGGGGTGGGCAGCCCACTGTGTAGCCACAACACCACCAGGGCTCTCCTGAGCTCTGACAGCTCCGTGATCTCATCGCAAACCCCAACCTGAGCCGCTGGCCTGGAGTCGATCTCAGATCATGGCAGCCCCATTTGGAACAGAGGAGACTTTCTTATGGTGCCAGGGATTAAGTGTTGTGTGGTTCACCACAAGGTTGGGGGTTCAAATCCACTAGCTGCTCTGCTGGAGAAAGATGAGGTTGCCTGTTCCCCTAGAGTTATAGCCCTCCATTGGTCGCTGTGAGTCGGAATGGGGATGGCAGTGAGATTGGATTGGATGGAGTCTTTACAGAAGCACAACATCAGCCATTTCTTCTGTGGGGTTGCTGGCTGGGTTTGAACTGCCAACCTTCCGATGAGTAGGTGGCCCCCCTCCCGAATCGGATCATAGGTAACTTTGATAGAGGTACTAACAAAAGACATGGCTCTCTGGATACCTATGTGATCAAACTCTACACGGAAAGTATCGTGCTTCTTCCTAACACGAAAGATGCCACCCAACCATGTCAGAGCCACAGGAGGCAGCAAAGCTCCCTGGCCAGAGACACGAGCCCCCACCAAGGAGCAGGAAGGGTCCTCTGAGCTTGCTCTTCCCGGAGAGGCTTCCCAGCATGTGATGCGTAGACCTGAGAAACATTCTGGTAAGGTGAATCCCGAGAAGTACTCAGATTTCACTTTGGGAATTCTTCCCCCAAGAATTTCCCAGTTGGCTATCAAAAGCTTCCTGGCAATGGGAAGTGGGACTCGGGTTCTCCAGCTGGCAGGACACAGTCTTGAACAGGTTCCCAGCTGTGGAAGGCCTCGGGACAGTGCACTCCGGCGAGTGAGGGGGGCCCCACGTCTCTGTGGGGCGCGGTGCGTCGGGGCCGGCCGCCTGCTGCCTTCACTGGCTCGAGGTGGGCTCTTGTTGGCCTGGGCAAAGGAAACCCCTTCTTTCCAGGGTGCACAGAACAAGCCTGTGATCAAGAAGCCCATTGACACCCTTTTTGGAGGTCCAGCACTTCAGGATACTCCACAAATCTTCACAGTATACCAGCTCGAGTATTCCAGAAGCTCCACATTTCCCAGGTCCAGCTGCCTCTTGGTCTTTGTTTGCCAAGTCTCACAGGGCAGGGGGAGGCCGGCACCAAGCAGGAATTGGAGGTTTTGTTGCTGGAGTCGCTCACTGCTGCTTCCCAGCGACCAGTGCACACAGGTGTCAGGGTCTTCCTTCTTCCCTCAGGTAACCCCATCCAGAGCAGGCCAGGGGTCCAAGGCGTAGCACCTGCCGAGCAAAAAGAACAGTGTGTTACACGAGCGTCCAGAGAGGTGAGTCCTTGCTCAGACCTCCCCGAGCAGCAGCACAGCAGGATCATACCCCGTGGCCTTCCGGCCTCGATGAGGTGAGATAGGGTGCTGCCCACGAGGCTGCAGAGGCCAAGAAAGGGGAGGTAGAGAAGGAGGGAGAGTTAGCTGGAGATTCAAGGCAGGAAGCGAGCAGAGGGCACCAGGGAGTGGGACCCTGGGGGAGAGGTCCCTCTCCCCGGGTCACACCTGCATGAGAGCAGTTCCTGCTTCAGGCAAACCGAGACGAGGTTCCGTTCAGTGTGTAGCCAAGCTCCTGAGCTCCACAGTCATAAACACACTGGCCACTCGGAAACTGGGGGGCGGGGGTCACCCTAAACCCCAGGACCCTTGTAAAGAGTAAAAAAGATGACTCGGGGTCCGAAGGTCACTGAGGTTACTGTGTGCGGCCGGGTTGACCCCAACTCCGAGTGAATTTCTATGACAGGGTCGAATGGCCCCCGTGGGGTTCCCTGGCCTGGCACCTTTGTGGGCGCAGATGGCCACGTCACTTGTCCCCAAGAGAGGCTAGGGGTTTCGAACCGGTGAGTTTTCCAGTGGGTAGCCTTAACCACTGGGCCCTCGGGGCTCCTCCTGAAGGTCACTACTCCTGCAAATGGCTGCTGACCACAAGGTTAGAGGCGTGAGCTCCCCAGAGTTGCCTCAGAAGAGGAACCTAGCGATCTACTTCCCTCCCCCATCAGCCGTGGGAAAGTCGATGGAGCGGAGGTCTACAGCCCACAGACGGCGCACAGTGCATTGGGCCCAAGAAGCATCCCGCCTGACTCGTCATTTCAAGAAGAGAGATCTACACATGGCGACCAGGAGGAGCGACTGGAGAACGGGCTCTGACAACCTGGGTTCAGGTTCCAACGGTGACACCCACCAGCTAAGAGCTCTTCGTGCCTTCACCTTCTTACAGGGAGGGATACTACTACCGACAACCAAGTTATTTGTAGAAGGTCCAATGAGGTCCAATGTCTCATAGTGGTTGTATGCGGGACCGCGGCCCACAGGGTTGGCGGTTCAAATCCAGCAGCAGCTCTCTAGGAGCAAGGCTGGGCCTCCTACTCCCACCAGGGCAGTGATGCCCCCCCAAAACAAAAAACAAACCAAACACCTCAACTGTCGCAGTGATGTTGAGAAAATCCAAACTCTATCTTGGTTCCTGGAGCAAAGGGTTTCAGCAAAGCGTTCTTCTGGAAGAGCAGAATCAGGTCTACCTGTTAGAAATGCGTCTTCTTGGCCCCACCAGTCCACCAAATCCCAAACTGCCCAGCATTCTGTTTTAACCAGAATAATGTATGAGAAACCCGTTTGCTATGGTGTGGTGCCTTGTTGGTTGTTTTGATGCTAGAAGCTATGACACTGGTATTTCACATACCATAATGGACGGCTTTCAAGGGAGTTTTTAGAATAAGATAAGAGTCGGGGTTGAGCCTCGGTGGCGAAAGTGGTTGAGTGCGGGACTGCGGCCCGGGGGTTTGGCAGTTCAAATACAGCAGCGGCTCTCAGGAGCAGGGCTGGGTAGCTCCCACCATCACCAGAGGGGAGTGATGCCCCCCAAAATCAAAAACAAAAAGAGTAAGGTAAGAGTCAAAAGAAAGACCTGGCGATTTACTTCTGAATATCAGCCAGTGAAAACCTATGGATCACAAGAGACTATTGTCCGGTATAATGCTGGAAGAGGAATCCTCTCCCTCATTCCCCCCCCCCCCCCCCAACCAGGTTGAAGGCACTCAAAATACACAGGGGATCATGCGTGTTTCACTCCACTGTGCCCGGATTGGCATGACCTGGATCCAACTCACGGCAGCAAACCAAAGCCATTCTTTCAGTTGCCAGCTCAAAAGCTCACCCAGCAGTGTGGAGTCAGCCTCGGGGACAGTTGAAAGCACACCGGCTCACACGCAGGTCCCGAGACAACCCCACGGCCTGCACGTCCAGCCCCACACGGAGCTGCTCGAAAGGCCGGAGCAGCCTCGCTCCACAGGGTTTCAGAGGCTGTACATTTTTAGGAAGTGCTTCACTCTCGTTCCCAGAGAAGCTGAGACTGGTGTGTTGGAACTGCTGACCTAGTGCCCTGAGAGAAGAGCCAAATTTGAACCTTGAACCTGGCAACTGAAGACCTGTGTGACTTCGACCAACTCACAAGCGAAGCCTCGGTTCCGTCACAGTGACGTGCATAGTGTGTGTGGCTCGGTGGCTGGCCCAGCTAACACTTCATAAAGATTGATCACCAACAGCCGTGCTTTGCGACTCCTTTGTCCACCTCCCTGCTCAAGCGGGTCCCCAACCTGACTCGCCAAATGGAGTTTTTCTGTTGCCTGTTTACACGGGTAGAGCTGCACCATGGGGTGCAAGGTACATCCAAACAAGAAATGCTTTTCCAACTGCTTATGCAGGAAACTCCCCCCACCAAGGGGCAATACGTTGACAGGCGGCCCAAGGATGACATCATGGGCGCCCCACGCTGTGTTCCAGGCAAAGGCTGGATAATGTACAAGGGGGACGCTGTGCCAGGCAGTGCCCAGGTCCCAGAGGAGAGAGGAGGCCCAGCTCTGAACCAGTGTGCCCGCTGGCTGAAGAGAGGATGGAGGTGGGGGCCATGACTCCTCCGACCTCTGAGGGCCAGGCGGCTGGAGAGGGGTGTAGGGACAGCCTCGCTCACACTCATCCTTTCCTTTCCTCACGGTCAAGGACAGCCCAGCGGACACCCCACTGGTCCTCCCTGCACTGCTCAGTACACTGCTCAGTACCCTCTGCCATTGCCAACCCCAGCTGCCATTTGGAGTTCTTGGAAAGTCTGATGATTTGCCTGGAGAGTCTACTTTCACCACCCCTAATGGCTGCCCCAGGACTGAGGTCTCCGCCAAGTGCTGCTTGTCAGGGCACCTACAAGCTTCTGGGTGGCTGCTCGGTGGGCGGCAGAGCTGGGGCGCCCTCACCCCAGCTGGTGGTGCGCACACTCCCGGGAGGGGCAGCAGAGCGAGGGCAGCAATAGCCACTCCTCCAGGTGTCAGTTTTCCGTGATCATTGCCACATCCCCACTTTGCTGGTCTTCCCCACCGCCCAGCCCCGGCCTGCGGCTACCCTGCGGGTGTCCACTTGTTTCTGAAGGGCAAGGGAGACTTCTACACCGTGGGCTCTGCCCTTGCTCTCCCCCTCCTGCCAGGCTTGCGATCCAAATTTGCCATCACCAGGATCCCTCTACCCGGCCCTATTTCCTTTCATCCTTTTATTGGGGGCTCTCACAGCTCTGATAACATTCCACACATCAATTGTACCCATCATATTTGTACACATGTTGCCATCATCATTCCCAAAGCATTTTCTACTGGAGCCCTTAGTACAATAAGCTCCTCTTTTTACCTCTCCCTTCCCCACCCTCCCACCCTAATGAATCCTTGATCAATTGTTATCGCTATTTCATATCTTACTCTGCCCATTGTCTCCCTTCGCCGCCGCATGTCTGTTCTTTGTTCCCTTGAGGGTGGGGTGGGCGCTATATATCCAATCTTGGAATGACCACCCCAGCCTTTTTTTAAGGATTCCCAGGTCTGACTGAGTTTGTTGGCTCAGAGGGTCACAATGGTATTTCCATGAGTCTAACCACGCTCCATCTGTCAATGTTTAAACCGGTGGCCCGTGTGTTGCCATGGTACTGGACGCTATGCCATCAGCATGTCACAAATCGGCAGGGACGGGTTTCTACAGAGCTTCCAAATTAAGACAGCCTGGGACTGCCCTGTTCGTCACAGCAGAACACTGTCCAGTAGAGCGCTGGGCGGGAAGGGATGAGGCGGTGGCCACAGGAAAGGTCTCAGATGTGTCCTGCACATGACACAGGACTGAGCAGCATTGCCTGCTGGACACACAATGGCCATGAGAGTTTAATCCACAACAACAGGGGTGACATAGTGGGTGTGGAGTATAAGCGAAGACATGGAGAGTGCAGGGTGGCCAAGCAGTGGCAGAAACCATCCACAGAGCGCCTAACAGGCCAAGTTATCCTTGGGGGTCATCTTGGGAGACACTGACTTCCAGAAGAAATAAGGGGTGGGGGAGACATGATCTTTGACCTTTGTAAAGAGTCTGTTGGCAGGAACGGGCAGGATGGACAGGGGAAGAAAGAGCACACACTTGGAGGTCCGTGCTGTGGTTTAAGCCAACATTTATTAGGTGCCTATTGGCGCTCTGGTATTGTACTGGTTACACTTTGGGTTACTAACCAAGAGGTCAACAGTTTGAAAACACCAGCCACTGGAGAGGAGAAAGACAAGACTTTCTACTCCCATAAAGGGCTTCAGTCTTGGAAACCGAAAGCAGCAATCCTTCCCGATCCTGTATGGGTGCCATGGATCAGAATTAACTCATTGGCAGTGAAGGTTTTGTTGTTGTTTTGTTTTTCAGTTTTTGCATAGTGGGGCTGAACAAGAGTTAATTCAGGAAAAGACTCTGCCCCCACGGAGTTTGCATTCTACTGTGGGAGGGGGCGAAGGGGACACAGATTAAAGAAAAAAATAAAATCAGTCCTTCATAAGTCCTTCATAAGCCTGACACTCTCTCTCATCAAGAATCGAGCCAAGGGCTGAGCCCCAGTGGCGTAGTGGTTGTGCGCGGGACTGCGGCCCACTGGGACAGAGGTTCAATTCCAGCAGTGGGGCTGGGCCTCCTACTCACACCGCCGGAGAGCAATGATGCCTCCCAAAAGAAAAAAAAAAAAAGAACCAAGCCAAAGCGAGCACGACAGGAGGAGAAAGAGTTGCTCTTTGTGGTAGTTACAGAATCATTCCTTTGATACATTGACGTGGAGGGGTGGAGTCTAGCCTGTCCATCATGCCACACCCTACTGGTACCACCTTATGGGTGTGGCCTTCTTATAAGGAGGGTCCTGGGAACCTCCCTCTCTGCCTGCATCTTCTGTTGGAAAGCCAAGCTGAGACCCACGCAAGCCTGGTGATGGGGCCACCACCACTGGACTGCACCCGCTGACCTGTGATCTTCCTGAATTCTGCAGCGTTGCATGCGACTGTGTGAGTCTAAAGAGGGACTTATGGACTAATATTGGACCTATGGACTTGAGTTGGACTGGGCTGGGCTGTTTGTTTGAAAAATAATTACTTCTTGACATAAAGTTCTCTTGTACACATGTATGAGTGTCCCTCGATTTGGTTCTCTGGGCCACCCGTTATACAGAGGGTCAGCAAGGTCTCTGACGGGGCAGAGACCTCAAGGAAGGGATGGGGCAGGGTGTCCTGTGAACAACCAGGCAATGAGAACAGAGGATGAAGGGAAGCAGCTTGTTGGGTCCTCAAAATGGTCAAGAGAGAATTGAGAGAGAGCTCACAGTCCCACTCCTAGATACAAACCACGTCCAAGCAGAGGCTCA
>PVJH01039351.1:0-16515 GCA_004026705.1 Nesogale talazaci
AATGATCAGCATTACAACGCCCTCTGCTGGGTGGGGATGAAAAACAGAAGCATAGGTAGACAGCAGACGGCATAAAATATGAAAATAAAAATAACTTATAAATTATCAAGGGCTCATGAGGGCGGAAGGTGGGGGAGGAGGCGGAAAGGAAGCGCTGATGCCAAGGGATGAAGTAGAAAGAAAATATTTGGAAATGATGATGGCAACAGAGACACAGATGTGTTCGATGCAATTGATGTATGGATTGTTAAAAGAGTTATAGGAGCCCCCAATAAAGTGATTTAGTAAATACATAAAGGAAAGGCTGGACGTGCCAGGCCTGGGCACACAGCAAAGCCAGCACAAGGTAAGTGCCAAGCCACCAGGGGACACGAGACATGAGCTGGCTCCTCTTTCAAATTCCAGCATGGAATGTCATTGTCTCTTCCAAGAAACTATTCACACCTCACACTGACAATTGTCAGTAAAGACCTCAGGCATTACCAGCCTGTTCCAAACCACCCAGAGGAAAAGGGAGAGAGGAAGAACGAGACCTATGAGCAAAAAACCCCAGAAGCTTTCTGGAAGCCATCACACGTTCCGGCCAGCACTAATCGCACCCAGCTGGCAGCGTGACCGGGAGCCTGGACGCCGCTCCTCATAAGGTGCTGTGACATGCAGCTGTGGGAAGGCGGTTCCCAGAGACGGCTGCAGTCGGGTCTTCCCAGCCGCAACCTCAGGGCTGCTAGAAGAACCTCCCAGAGGCTTGGGCTCCCAGGGCTGCACAGCTCGCCCCTAGGGCCGCGGTGCTGAGCTCCAGCAGGGCTGCCCTCCAGAACCTGGAGCTCTCCTGTGCCAGCATTTACATCAACAGACCAGGAGGAGGTGAAGGCCACCACCATGGTCCGCTTCCAAGCTAGCTAGGAAGCAACAGGTGTGGGCCCAGGAAGGGCATCGAAGGGGACCGCCATGTTTGGTCAGGTGGGGCCAGAGAGCTCAAGCACAGCAATGAGGCAACACATCTGCATGTTCAAGGTGGGAGTGGGCTATGGGCAAAAGAGAAGGGCATGGGGATGCGGTAAATGACCCAGCTCATGTCCTTACTTAAGGGATTGGTGTCTCTTCAGAGACCCACCTGTCTGGAAGACGTCACAAGTGGCTGTATCCTGGGGTCTCTGGGTTCAGGGCTCTGGCCTGACTATCTGCTGTTAGAAGATGGTCCAAACCCACCCTGTTAGTGGAAGGTTTCGTGCCAAGGTGAAATCATGCTGGAAATACTCAAGCTACCCCCGCACGTCAGCAAGGCACCGTGGCAAGAGGATGCCTTCGCCTCGACTGGCCAGACCCCTCACCTCAGTCCTCAGGACAGCATCCTCTCAGGGATGCTATGAGCTCACCTCTGTGAGAGACTTCCTGAGCACAGATGCCAAATCCAGACAGTTCCCACGCACGAGGGAGTCTGGCGGGTTACCTGTTCAGCCTCAAATAGCAAGGTCGGCAGTTTGAACGCACCAGCCTCTCTTAGAGAGAAAGACGAGGCTTTCTGCTCCCAAGGACAGCCACAGTCTGAACTTACTCAGTGGCAGTGGGTTGGAGGGGGGCTTTTTCTTGGGGAGGGGAGGTAGGGCATCTCCTAAATCGGTTCTGGCCAGATGCGGTCAGCACTGGCAGGTGCTAGAGGAGAGTGACTGAGACGCGGACATGGAAATGGCCCTGGGGAGGCAGGTTGGCAGTGCTGACGGGACGGGAGCTCATGGAGAGACCCCTGTGGTGTCGACAGGACTGGTGTTCATCTGCTGGAACGCCCTCCGTGAGAAAGAAACCAGCGGGCAGACTCTACACGCAGTGTGATTCCCAATCCAGTGGCCTTCTGGAAAACGTGGAAAGATCGGTGGTTCCCAGGGGGGCAGGGAGGAGACAGGTAGCTGGAACAGGTGGCATTTTCAGGGCAGTGTACATGCAAATGCTGCACGCCACTCTAGGGGTGGCCACATGACGTCGGGAATTTACTAAGGGACTCTTGAGGCAACTGTGGGCTTTAAAAACTCCCAAGCCCACCCACTGCTATGGAACCCAGGACAGCACATAGTGACCATACAGGACAGGGCAGAACTGTTCCCATCCCCCACCCCATGGGTTTCTGAGACTGTAATTATTTTCTCTCAAGGGCAGACTGGTGATTTCAAACAGCTTTTACTTAGCAGCCCCATACCATCAGGGCTCCTTAGTTCATAACGATTTTTTTGAGCCAGTATTGATACTGGCTGAAGTTTAACGTGCATAAGAGTCCTTTGACATAGTGGTTACTCATTGTAGCTGGTAGCCACAAGTTTTTGCTCCCATAAATAGCTTCAGCCTTGGAAACCCACAGGCAGTTCTGGAGTGTGCTGTAGGGCCTGAGTGTTCTTAGAACACACGCACCACGGGGGAGGTCAGACCTGGAATATAGGAGAAGGCACATGGGGGAAGAGGGGTGCATTCTCCAGGATTCACCGATGAGCCTAAAATTTCTCAGAAACTGACAGGAATGCTATGGGGAGCCCTGGAGGGCAAGGTGAGGCACAGAGTCCCTTGCTAAAGGAGGGGATGTGTGCAAAGGTCCTACATAAGGCCCTGCATTCAGCCCACCTGGGGACTTGCAGGAATGGAAATCCCACCCTGGACAGCTGGCTAGTCATGGGAGCGGGCATCACAGGGAGACCCCGAGGAGGACCAGGGCTAGTCCCAGCAGGAAAGGTGCCTGCATTGCCCAAAGAGAGACCCAGAGACTCCAAGGTAGCTTCCCAATAAGGTCACATCTACAGGTGCCAATGTCAACTCAAATTGTGTAAGGGCACCACTGTTCACCGTCTCTGTGCTGGCCATCGATCCTGGGCCACCCTATGTAAAAATAATACAATGCTAATAGGTCCTGCCCCAGGCACGTGGCCTGTGGTGGCCGGTGGAACTTTGCGTTGGTTGGCTTTTGAAATGAGATTGCCAGGCCTTTCTTCCTCCTCTGTTTTTGTTTGGATGCGCCCCTGAAACCTGTTCCACCTCAGAGCAACCTCCCAGCCTGCACTGATGTTGGCTGTGCATGGGATGGCGCTAGCGGGAACTGGCCTGGAGTTTCCTAGCTGGAATCCCGAAGCTCCACCATGGAACCCCCAGAGACCCCCTCCACCATACCCAAGGTTACCAGTCAAGGCACCACAGGGCTGAGTGGTGGTGGGAAGGCTATGTTTATGGGAGGGCAGGAAGGGGAAGAACAGCAGCCCTGGGTCCCCCAGGGACATCCTCACCCCCTTCCACCAACGTCCCCAGTCCTGATTAGAATCCTTTCCCGATTTTAGTCACAGTGCTATCGCTCTGGCATCAGGCAAAGGAGACACGATGAAGCACCCATCCACTCCTTACTCTCTTTCTGTCAGAAAGTACATTTCCACGAACCGCTGGGCAGGTTGTGAGTTCCCCTACATCTCCCACTTCCGCTCCCAGGATGGGCACCCATTTCCATCACAAGGAGCGGCAGATGCAGCAGCAGGAGGGGCCGGCCCATGTCAGCTCGGATTTCCACAAAGAGAATCCAGAGGTCCACGCGCACACAGGGTCATTTCTCTGGGGGGAGGCACGTGGTGGGAAATGCTAAGGGGGCAAGTTCTAAGGTTGGATTCTCCAAAGGGCGTGTTGAATGGCCGTGCCTTTCCCCCGACTCTTCGGTTTTCTCCCCAACAGGGCACATGAAGAGCCAAAGATACACATTTCCTACAACCTGGCAGATTGAAGAGGCAAGAAGCAAAGCCGAGGCCCAGGAACAGCAAGCGGATTCCCACATCTCGGCGCTGGTCCTGCTCCAGTGAATACTGACGTCAAGGAGAGGTGCGGGGTCGCCCGCCCGGGAGCACCGAGGGGTGAGGGAACGATTTATTTTGAGTCCCAGCGGCTGCGTGTGCTCCAGCGAATCCACTCGGTTGCAATAAAGGTGGGCAGGGTTTGAGATTTACGCCCGCTTGGTTGCCCCTGGTGACCATAAATCTTGACCTGCCTCTTGGCTGCTCCAATATGCCAGGCAAGCGGTTCCCCGGGCCTGCCAGCGGCACCCACCTGGCTCCCTTCCGAAGGCGCTCTGGAAGCTCCCGTTCAGGAAGCAAGAACCAACCAGACCTCAAATTCCAAGTCTCTCCACCACATGGATCAGGGACTACCAGGCTGCCTCTGACTCCAGGCGACCCCTTGAGTGTTCCAGTAGAAGTGCATGCTGCCCTCCCTGCCCCGTCCCCGTGGCTGGTGTTCCAGGAGTGGATGACCGGATCTTTCTTACATGGCGCCTCTGGGTGGCCTGAGCATGGTAACCATGTGTCACACCTAGAGAAGACTCTCAGGACTCTACTCAGTGAGTGATCTTCACCCAGACTCAGGGCTTTGAGCGGATGAGATTGCAGGGGCAGTGAACCCTTACATGTGGTTCTTCCAGCCAAAGTCTCTAACTTCCGCCAAATCGCCTTTCCCTGCATGGGTCTGGTAAGAAGGTGGGGGGAGACACTGAGAGAATTCACCTGTGAGTAACTGGGAACGGGATTCTCTAGAGCGCCATCCCGCTGTGTATAAAATGAGCCCCTGACAAAATAATAATGATTTATAAATTATCAAGGGTTCATGGGTGAGGGGGGAATAGGGCGGGAGGGGAGAAATGAGGAGCAGATATCAGGGGCTCAAGTAGAAAGCAAGTGTTTGGGGGGAAATGAGGGAAACAAATGTACAAAAGTGCTTGACACAATGGATGTATGTGTGGATTGTGATAAACGTTGTATGAGCCCCCAATAAAATGATTTAATAATAACAATGAGCCCAATGAGAAGCAGGAAGAGGGATCTCGTTGCCAGAAAGAGCCAGGAGCAGACCTCCTTCTCTGGACCTGAGATCCCCAGGCAGTGAACCTCCTGGATCCAGATGACAGTTGTACCAGCAGAGGCGCAGCAGCGGAATCAGACCCAGAACATGGGGCAGAGTGATGGACTTCCCAAACCACAGGGCAAGTGAAATGAGTGCTTTTGTGTAAGAGACTGGCCTGCAGAGTGGGGTACCTCTTGACACATATTGGGGAGGGTGGGCATGCTGACCCACGGAAGTGGTGCAGAGAGCTTTTGAGCTGAGACTGACTGGAGGCGGGGGGGAGGGCTCTGGGCACTTAATTCAGGGAGCAGGATTGGCTGCCCCACGGAGTTTGAGCTGAATGCCTGCAGGCTGAGCTTCCAGCAGAGTGGTCTGCCCTTTTGGGAATGTACTGGCAGACCTGAAACTTTGTAACATGTCCTGGTCAACAACTATCCTGAGCCTGTCTCACTGGCATGACTACTTGTTAACTCCCCGAAAAAACCCTTTATCAAGAACATTGTCCATGAGTTGCTGCACCCATTGCAATAGGCATTAGAGTCCAAAGAAGTAAACTCAAGAACATGAATTAAGACATTGCAGAGGTGATGGCCCCTCAGGTTGATCACCACCTGTGTGCGACCTGACACGGAAATTCTATGGCCTTAAATCACAGCCAGATCATCAAAACCCATCAACCCATCATTGCTCTCTGTACCACCATGGCCAGGCCAGTTCCTTCAACCAAGCATGAGCCAAGGTGTGGGGCCTGCAGGTGTGACAAACAGATGGTGATGCCTGTTCAGCTGCTAACGGAGCAGAGAGAAGCGCCAATCCACTCAAGAGAAGGCCCTGAAAACTGCCTACCAAAAGCTGTAGTAATTGACGATGCTGTGAAACCATTCTACCCTGACACACCTGGGATGGCCATGGTTCAGAGTCTATTTGAAGGCTATGACCCTTCATCCAGGGATGCTGTGAAGGTATCTGTAGGTGTGACCACCACACAAGTCAGAGGAATGACTCTTGATCATATGGGCCTCATTCAAACACCTACAGGCCCAGAAAAGCCTGGTTGTCTTCGTCAACCATCCACCAAAGAGCTCCTTGTGGGTTGGGATTCTGTGTTCTTTCTTCTCCTAAACCCCAAGCGTGTACACACATGCACGTGCGTTTAACATATATGCACACATGTGCATGCACAAACACACATTTATACACTCACATGTGTGCGTGCACATATACACATACATGCACACGCGGTGATTTTTTTTTTTACTAAATAAATCAGTGTTTTTTAAAGTGGATGATGCTGCCCTCTGGAAGACAAAAGAAAAATTCGGGTTGGGGCTGCAAAAACAGATACCTACACTTTATCCTGGATTATGGGCTACAGTACAAAAGTTTTTTATTGTCAGAGAGAGAACACTGAGTAAAAAAAATTTTTTTTTCTGGAAATGGGAGGCCCAATAAGTGTGGGAACCTATGTAATAAATTAAAGCTAGCTCTCAAATAAAATGCTTGGACCTACAACTCCCAGTAAACACACCACCTGGAATATTCAAGTTACGAGCAAGAGTACCTTGCACAATTGCAATGTACTTTTAAGGCTGACCTAGAACTGGTGACAAGGAAATGATGCGGGCTATTTAAGACAGGCTATAAATAGTGGCTGCTCTAACGGTGAAGTAAAGGAAGTCCAGAGGGACCTGGACACGTATTCTGTTCATAACTCTTGCCTTCCTGGATCGATTCACCCCTGACAGAGGGCCTCTTGGGCCAATTGCTCTATTAATGGACTGCCTTCAACTCACCTTTAAATTCCATTTCAGTAGCTGTTGTCAGAGTATGCACATGCTTAAACAAGCAAATTTCAACCTCTTGTTCAAGGAAATGTTAAAGAATAGCAGACAGCTACAATCAAGTGGCCCAGAGAGACAAATCATCATCTTAAATTATGTCTCAAATGGTTAAAAAAAAAAGGAAAGATAGTTAACCCAGTACAGGCAGAGAACGGCATTTTACCAAGTTAACAAGCGTCCTATTTGCACTACAGCTGGCCAGGGAAGCTAGGGAGACTCTCACAGAGGAGACCAGTGAGAGCAAAAGCATTTGTCATGTCGGTGGGGGGTGGGGGGGGGTGGTGACCGTGAGTTAATGAGATGTAAATTCTTCTCAACTCAATGTTATTTCATCATTTTCAAGTAAAGTTTACAAAAAACATCCAAGGAAAACAAACAGTCTGAGGGGCGGACCGTGGGAAGCGTTCTTTAAAGTGATGGGAAGGAGTCCTGCGTAAGTGACACACAAGGCGTGGCTCTTAAGGAAATCGTGCACACTGACCCCCTTTCATCCT
Organism: Nesogale talazaci; assembly: GCA_004026705.1. Taxonomy (NCBI): domain Eukaryota; kingdom Metazoa; phylum Chordata; class Mammalia; order Afrosoricida; family Tenrecidae; genus Nesogale; species Nesogale talazaci. The sequence continues at coordinate 7,187 of PVJH01039351.1, forward strand.
GCTCACACTCTCAAACAAGGAAACAAACGGGTCTGGAGGAGGACAAAGATAAACCTTTGTGGTTGACGCTGGGACCAAATCCTGACACTCATTCACACTCACTGCCATCAGCTTGGTCCCTTCCTGGTGACTGCCCCGGTGGGTTTTCCAGACCATACTTTGTTGTTGCTGCTGCTGCTTTTCTATGTGCTATATCAAGTCCTCTCTGGCACACAGCGACCTTATACACACCAGAATGAAACACCGCCCCGTCCTGTGCCAGCCCCACCACTGCTCAGATTCCATGGTCGCGGCCACGGTGTCAATCTGACAGGATTCCTCTCCTTCGCTGCCCCTCCCCTTTAAGAAGCACGATGTCCTTCTCCAGGGACTGGTCTCTCCTGACAACACGAAGTATGTCAGATGAAGTTTTCCATCTTTGCCTCTAAGGCGCACTTGGGCCATACTGCTTCCAAGACAGATTGGTTTGTCCTTCTGGCAGCCCGTGGCACTGCCGAGTCTCCTTCATTCGGTGGCCAACTCTCACCTGCACCTGACACCACGGAGAACAGCGTGACTTGGGTGAGGCATGTCTTAGCCCTGAAAGTATCATCTGTGCTTTTCAATACTCTGAAGAGGTCTTGCCCAGCAGATTGACTTGATGCAGCCCAGCTTTTGAGTTCTTAACTGCTGCTTCCATGAGCATTGATTATGAATTCAAGTATTATGGGAGTAGAAAGGCTCTCTTTCTCCTATAGAGAGGTTAGTGGTATCGAACCACAGACCTTGTGCCTATCAATCTGATGTATAACCCGCTGCACCAACAGGACACTTTACCAGGGCTATGAATTCATTGAGACAGATGGGGAGAATCAGAGAAGATGAAGAGAAAAGGAACTTGGAGGGGAAAAAAAGATTTGTATTGGTCAAAAAAACTCAAAAGCCATATTCTATGGCCTGTCGATGCGATTCAATTCACGGTCACCCTGTGTGCTATAGAGGAGACCTGATCTCCACTATATCTTCTTGTCTGGAATCTTTACAGAAGCAGAGAGCCAGGCCTTTCTTCCAAGGTGCCAATGAGTGAGTTTGAACTGCCAACCTTTGGGTTAGTGGCCTACCACAAACCTTTGCTGGTCCCAGGAATATGCATTGATCTTGCTGGATCTCCTTCCCCTCTGTTCTTCTGAATTGGACCAGAGAGGTCTCTCCTGGGGTATAAGCTACACACTCCTCATACAGGCCAAGAGGACAGCCACTGCCCCACAAAAGAGAAGTGGAACGGTCAGCAGAGCTGAGGCTGGCTGGGGTTAATGGCAGATACAGGCAATGTGGGGGACGCAATTGTCATTTCCTCAGGAACACTCACAGCCATCAAGTCCGTTCTGACTCATGGGGAGCCTACAGGACAGCGAAGGACTGCTCATGTCTCCACACAGGAATTAGAGCAGTGGTTCTCATCTGGTGGACCGAGACCCATGTGGGGGTCGCATGACCCTAAAATACCTATTTCTGATGGTCTTACGAACTGAGACATGTCTTTGCTATCCATCTCGAGGCGGGTCCGCCCACACGCAGATACGCCCACCTCCCATGAGTACCCGGCCTGAAGACTGTTACCTATGCTACACCATGCTTCCAGACAAAATTTCCTTTATTTGTCATTAGAAAGAAAGATTTCACAGATTATAATGACATCTTGTTTTTTTATGCTTTAATTGTGTTCAATTTGTAACAAGGAAAATACATCCCGACTATCAGAGATTGACGTGATTTATAACAGGAGCAAAATGACAGGGATGAAGTGGCAACAGAAATAATATGATGGTGGGGGGTGGGGGTCTCACCACAATGTGAGGAGCTGTATGAAGGGATCTCTGCATCAAGAAGGTTGAGAGGGCTGAGCCCCGGTGGCGTAGTGGTTGTGCGCGGGACTGCAGCCCACTGGGACGGAGGTTCAATTCCAGCAGTGGGGCTGGGCCTCCTACTCCCACCACCAGAGAGCAGTGATGCCCCCCCCCAAAAAAAGAAGGTACAGAACCCCTGACTTAGAGGGGTCAGGGTGAAATCTAAGTTTGACCTCTTTGGTCCCCTGCCTGGGCTTCACTGGTTGTCACGAGGCTCTGACTTTCAGACAGCCTGACTCAGTCTCCACGGGCTCCTTGGTCTCCTTCATCCTTTGTCCTGTGTACTCTGCCTCACTGCAACCAGAACAGCCTGGGAGCCATTGCTGGCCTGGGCTCTCCTTCCTCTCTCAAAGCCTTCTCGCAGGCCTTCCTCACTGCCTGACACTCACTCACTGGCTCTTCCCCCCGCCTGTTGGCTTCTCAGGCCTTCCCTGGCCGGGTTATATCATGTGGCCTCACCTGTCGCAGTCTGTCAACATCGGCCCCCATAACAGCCTGCTGTACCCTGAGGTGGCCGCATGTCAGCGGGCAGTCAGGCATCCCAGGGCAGTCAGGCTTGCTGACATTAAAGGGGGGAGGGGGTGATGACAGTGAGTAGACGGCCTCTCCAAGTGATGTGAGCACCACCTCAGCTCAAAGATGGGACCGGGCGGACTGTGTGCGCCTCGCTGTGGGAAGACCACCTGTAGCTGGAGAGGCGCACCTGCTCCCTCTGTAGCAGTGAGCACCCTCAGGCGTGTCACCTGCAAACGTGTGGCTGCAGGGCCCAAGCATGAACCTAGGCATCTTCTGTATCCAAGAAGAAAATCCCAGTCTTTGATCATGAGTCCATTCAGAAGGCGAGAGAACCATTGAGACAACATCGAAAGGGACCCGCTCAGTGCAAACACTATTTACTGTCCTTCAGATCCCCTCTGTGGCAGAAAGACTTTCCCAGACAAAGTCACATTCTCAGAAACACACAGGGACAGTTCTACCCTATAAGTCAGAAGGGACTCAATGGCAGTGAGTTTGGGGTTATTTTTCTTGATGGGGCCAGGTTGGCCAAAACAACTCAAAGGACATGATAAGCGCCATCAAGAGTATCTGCTCAGGTTAAAGAGGAAGGAACAGCTAAGAAAGGGGAGAGGGAATGGTCACACAACTCCAGTGCAAACGGTGTCAGCAAATCATACGTGTAGGGATGATTGAGTTGGTAGCTGCTTCGCTGTGTTGGCAGAGCCCTGGTCGTACAGTGGTTACACATTGGACTGCAAATCACAAGGTCAGCAGTTGGAAACCACCAGCGGCTCCATAGGAGAAAGAGGAGGCTTGCTAATCCCATAAAAATTACAGATTGAGAAACTCATGGTGACCATTCTACCCTGGCCTATCCTATAAGGCTGCTATGAGTCAGATCAGCTCATTGGCAACAAATTGGCTGTTTGATTTAAGTTTTGCTCTGTGTATATTCTCAACATCCACCTTTTTTTTTTTTTAAGGAGCTAAACTGGAGACATATCTGAACAGTCACAAAATCAGTCCCATATCCATTCCCACTTGGAGCAGCTAGTTCACAGAGGAATGCAGGACCGGCTCATACTTGAGCCACGAGACCCCTCCTTAGATCACAGCGCCACAGAAGGCAGCACTGAAGAGACGACGCAGGGAGGCCCGCCAGCCTGACCTCCCTACAGGTGGCAAATCAAGAGGGAAGTAAACACATCATCAAAGGACATCCCTGCACAATCCCCAAAATAGACGTCTGACATGGGGGCAGCACTTGGCACCTCATATGAACTGGTTGGGGCAGTGCTTGGCACCTTTTATGACCTGTTCACAAACCTGGAACTATGTATATGGTTTTTGTTCTGTTTCCCTCTGATGACTAGCTATATAATATAGGCAAGTTCAAAAGTGGTGAAGAAAGCTGATGGTGCCTGGCTATCAATAGATGTACTGTCTGGGGTCTTAAAGGCTTGAAAGTAAACAAGCAGCCATCTAGCTCAGAAGCAACTTCAAAGAAGCACAACAGCTTTGTGACCACAAGGTGTCAAAGGGATCAGTAATTAGGCTTCAAGAACTAAAAATCATATCATTGCGTGCCCACTTTCCTGATATGATCATTGATGACAAATGTGTGCATAAGCAAATGTGGTGAAGCAAGCTGATGGTTCCCAACTATCAAAAGATATAGCACCTGGGGTCTTAAAGGGTTGAAGGTAAACAAGCGTCTATCTAGCTCAGAAGCAACAGACCCCACATGGAAGAAGCACACTAGCCTGTGTGACGATGAGGTGTCGAAGGGATGGGGTATCAGGCATTAAAGAACTAAAAATTATATCATTATAAATGGGGGGAGGAGTACAGCTTGGGGGCCCAAAGTCCATCAATAGATAAAGCTATAGCCCCTTACAGAGGGTTTGTAGGGAGGAGACAAGCCAATCAAGGTACAGTGTAGCAATAATGAAACATGCAACTTTCCTCTAGTTCTTAAATGCTTCCTCCCAACCATTATCATGATTCCAATTCTACTTTACAAAGCCAGGTAGATCAGGGGATGTACACTGGAGCTGGTAACAGGGGTAATTCAGGACAGATGATCCATTCAGGACCAGGGGTGAGAGTGGTGATTCCAGAAGGGTGGAGGGAAGGTGGAGTAGAAAGGGGGAACCTATTGCAGGGATCTACATATGACCTCCTCTCTGGGGTACAGACAAGGGGCAAGTGGGTGAAGGGACACATGGGACAGTGTACAAGTACAAAATAATAACAATTTGTAAATTAAGGGTTCATGGGGGAGGGAGAGTGGGGAAGGAGGGGAAATATGGGGAGCTGATACCGGGGGCCAAGGAGAATGTTTTGAGAATGATCATGGCAACAAATGTTCAAATGTGGTCTGCATACAATTGATGTATGCATTGATCATGATAGGAGTTGTATGAGCCCTCAATAAAATGATTTATTAAAAATAATAAAAATAATAATATAGGCAAGATAAGCAATCCCAAGAAACAGCAATAGGACTGACGATTCTGGTGGCGGGGTGGGGGTGGGGGAATAGTGTATGGGAGAAGAGGTGGTAGGGGAAGGAGAGTGATGAGCTAATAATGCCAGGGACAGGGAAATAGCAAGGGACCTAAAATTGACAGTAAGGAGTGAGTAGCTTTTCTGGCGGTGTTTATAATGGTATTCAAGAGAAATTTTTGAAAGGTGAACAAACAATGAATGAACATGACAGTGAGACAGGAAGAAAGAAAAAAGAAATAGAGGAAAGAACTAGGGCTGAGCCCTGGTGGCATAGTGGTTAAGTGCGGGACTGCAGCCCATTGGTTTGGCGGTTCAAATCCAGCAGCAGCTCTCTGGAAGCAAAGCTAGGTAGCTCCCATGACCACCAGAGGGCAGTGATGCCCCCCCAAAAAAAGAAAGAACTAAGAAGCAAAAATTGTGTGTGTGTGTGTATATATATATAATATAGATATGTTATATGTAAATAAAGATGGATGTGTTTTATGGTATATATAAGTAAATATACACATATATGTGTAAATACAATAAGAAAGCAGACGAACTTTGAGTCTCTACTTAAATCTTACCTCAGTACAAGAATGATTTGTTCTAATTTTGTGACAAGTCCCTAATCCAGGATAAAGTATAGGTATCTGTTTTCTGTAGCCCTCCTGGTCATTGTAGAGCTCTGGGATGGGGGATGGGGCCAGTATCATCCCCTTTGCACAACACTGCTACAGAGGCAGCAAGCTAAAGTTGAATTTATTAATCCATTTTCACCAACTCATTAGCTTGCTTATAATTATAGGGCTAAGTGGACTGTGAAAAATCCCACCCACACAAGCCAACTGGGTGAAAATGTGTTGAGTGCAGTCAGATGAAAAGATGCTGTGTTCCCTTTCTTTAATATCATTTGCCCCCAAAGTGGGTGAGCTGCCTAGCCTCCTCGAAACCCAGCACGCCCCCAAACAGGAACTCTTACCCCACACCTGCACCCCAGTGTCTTCTCCAGCTACTGCCTAGCTGTTGCCAAGAGTGGACTCACAGAGTTGACAAATATATTAGTAAGGGTGATGGAGAGTATGAGAGAAGAGGAATCATGTGATTCCTGATCAAATGAGAGAGGCCCAGAACAAGGAAAGCCATCTCAGCCCAACACATCAATAAACCAGGTCACATGAGTGGAAGAGTTCCCAGGGGCCACATGAGTGGAAGAGTTCCCAGGGGCACCCTGAGGACGCCACCCTTTACCAGAAGATGGCTTATGGTAGCTCCAGGGGAGCCCTGACAGGCCAGGGACACAACTGACTCTGTTTAGAAAGGAGAAACTTGTGCACCCAGGGACCATTTCTCTTCTTTCCTATAGGAGCAAGAAACCCGTTCTGCGCAAGAAACCTTTTTGGACTGTTTTTGATCAGCAGCTCCTGAGGACACCAGAAAGAATGTCAACGAGATGAGCTGAGGGTGCAGGAAAGGAGGATAGAGACAGCTCGGGAGTTACACAAGGCAGGGGCAGGGACTTCTTGAATGGGGCTCTTCTATCAAAGTCTCTAACTGCCACCAAATGAGACCTTTCCCCGCATGGGTCTGGGAGGAAGGTGGGGAGATCTGGCCAGCATCCGCCTGTGAGTAATTTCGAACAGGATTCCCTGAAGTGCCATCTGGATGTGTAACCAAGGAGCCCTCTGAGAAACAGGAAGAGGGATCTCATTACAACAGGCCGGGACCGTGTCCTCTGGACCTGAGATCCCTGTGCAGATCCAGATCCAGATGACAGCTAGACCATCAAAGGGGCAGCAGCAGAACCAGGAGCCAGCTCACGGAACAGAGTGTTGGACGGACGACCCACGGAGCCAGTTCAGTGGAGAGCCTCTGTGCAGGAGACTGGCTGGCCAGAGGCGGTGCCTCCATACACCTAATGGAGGGAGTTGGACTTGCTGATCCACAGCAGTGGGGCTGAATGCCTTTGAGAGAGGCTTCCAGAAGAATGGTCCACCCTTAGGGCATTTATTGGCAGACCTGAAACTTTGCATCTGGTCAACAACTACCCTGGGCACTTCTCATTGGCATGACTACTCGTTGACCTCCTTAATAGACCCTTCCATCATGAACTTTACGAGTTTCTGTGTAGCCATTGCAATGGCTATTAGAACCCAAAGAAGTCAAAAGGAGAACATGAAGACATTTCAAACATTCCAGACTGAGGACCACCAGAAAAAGAATCAGCGGTCCCGTTAGGCGTTACAGCCTCAGAACCCCACAGGAGTCAACGTCCACTCGATGGCAATGAGCTTGTTTTTATTTTTTGGGTAAGTAGAGTGAGGAGGCCCGGTGGCATAGTGGTTACACATTGGGCTTCGAATGGCCCGTTCAGCAGTTCAAAACCACCAGCCGCTCTGAAGGAAAATGAGGCTTTTCTACTCTCGGTAAAGAGTTAAGTCTCAGAAACCCAAAGGGCCAGTTCTACCCTGCCCTATGGAGTGGCTATGAGTACGTAGGACTCAAGGGCAGTGAGTTTGGGGGTTCTAGGCAGAAACTAGGGCAAAGGTGGAAAAATCCCTCCAACCAGCTCAAGAGATCGCTGAGGGAGCACCCCTCACTACTGCATTCCTCCTCAGCTGTGACCCAACCTTGTGGACAGCTCGGTTCACCCCGTGGGTGTCAGGGGGTCCCCCTGTGCATCCTTGGTTGTTTAATACCCCAGCATGACGAGATGTCGCATTATATCAGAGTACTTGTACATTAAGAAAACATCCCAGCCCAGTCCACATCAAGCCCATAAGTTTGATATTAGCTTGTAAGTCTATACCAGTCTGTAAATTCCTTTTCAGACCCATGCAACATATGCAATGACTCTGCATGCAGGAAGATCACAGGCCAGTGGGTGGAAAGTCTTGTGGATCCAGTGGCAATAGAAGCATCTAAAACACTGGTGTGGATCTCCGTGTAGCTCCTGACTGCCATGAGTGGGGCTCCATGTGACTGGTCAACAGGGATGTCTCACAGGGAGTGTGTCCCGCCCTCTAGGGAGGAAGACAGGAGTTTCCAGAACAGGAAGACAAAACAGGAAGACCTCGGGCTGGTGGCTGCAGAAGTGAATAAATATGCGGCCAGCCTTATGAAAGCATGGCTGATAGTCCACTGGTGGGCCCTGGGGATCGGTAGAAACATGATGAGTGAGACTCAGGATCTTGATTCGGCATGAGGCCAAAGAGCGAGCCTCCTTCTGCTCAATCTGTGTCTTGCACAAAAGGCTACACCCCATGGAGGGGTCAGCAGGCTGCCACCAGATGGATAGGTCGGCCTCCACCCTGACCCTCACACACGGATGTCAGGTTGACATAAACACTAACCCTGACACCACCCATCTGCCAGTTTGTTGCTGTGGGGGGGCCTGCATGAAAAACGAGGCTGCAGGGTCGCCATGGTGGGGCCACACACAGCTCTTTTGACACGCTGACATGCATGTGGCTCGGAAGCAAGACGGAAAAACTGCAAAAGCTATTATTCAGAGAGTAGTGATTTCATTTGTGTGTGAAAATGCGTTTGTGGCTGTGGAATACATTTGAAGTCGTCGTGCGGTGGGAGGCAGGCTCAAATTTGAGACCAATCAGGAAGAACGGCCTGGAAACCTGCTTCGGAAAAACAAGACCCTGAGAGCCCCGCGGGGCCCAGAGAGTACGGTCCAACCACCCGCCTGGAAGACGGAAGACGGAGAGGATCGCCCTGCGTCAGTGGCCACTTGGCAGCAACCCGCCACCACGACCACATGGACAGACACAGACTGCAACTGCTCTGTTTCCCCTTTGGCACGAAACTACACACACAGAGGAAGGCTGTCTAAATGGAGAGAAAGGGCCCAGAAGCAGGAAACAGGGCAGGAGGTCGTTGCCAAGGAAGCCAGACTCAGCTTGCAACCCAGGCCTCCTCCAACCTGACTAAGACCGCAGCTCCTGGCTTGAAAACCCACAGGGAGGGCAGAGGGAGAAACCCTCCAGGACTGGCTTTGAGGTCTCCCAGGCAACCCTCCCAACCCCCACCCCTTTCACCAGCTGACCCCAATTGTAAAAGTCCCTCTCTTTCACCCCCCTCCAAAAAAAAACAGGAAGAGATCAAAGGATGAAATCCCAAGACCAGCCAACAGAGACCACAAGGGCTAGGCCAGGTGTGTGTGTAGGGGGGAGGGGGAGATTCTGGCATAAGGGGCCCAAGTCAGCCTTCCTCTCACTGAGGTGTGGCAGGAGGAGAGATTGTTAAAAGGGCATGGGGCGGTTCAAGGTCTGGCACGGCAAACCAGGAGCCACGGCAAGATATTCCAGCTCTCTGCTCTGCTGATGGTCAAAGGCATCTGTCCCAACAGTCTGGGAGCATGACATCCCAGTTTTATTTTAACCAGTACTGCTGAGAAGAGAAAAGAAAGAAGAAAGGAAGGAAGGAAGGGAAGGGGAGGGGAGG
>PVJH01039352.1:0-16493 GCA_004026705.1 Nesogale talazaci
AGGTGAATCTCAGGAGAATGTCTCCAGGCTCTTCCGTCCCCTCGCCCAGGTCTGCTCGGATGCAGAGGAGATGCAGGTAGAAGTTACCAGGACTTCTAGTTTCAGAACATAAAGAGGAAAGGGTTGCTAAGAGTCGGAAGCGACTGGATGAGCAGAGAGTTTGGGATGGGTGATAAATATGCAGCATTAGCCATGGAGCTTCCAAGGGAACTCTGTTACTCCCCCATAGCCTACCTTCTCCTAAGATGCCTATTCAATAAGCAGACCACCAACAAGCCAACAGCGTCACCTCACAAGGATGACAACTAGAACCAAACGTCTTCCTTCAGGACTAGAGGGCACAACCCATTTGGAATGATCTGGACAGACTCTCCCTCTCACTACTTCCTGCTTGCAATTGAAAACCCCACCTTGACACTCAGTAACTTGGGGTCTTCTCTCTCTCTCTCTCTCTCTCTCTCTCTCTCTCTCTCTCTCTCTCTCTCTCATCTTTCTTTTACTTCCCAAAGGCACTTCAAGGAGCTGGTACCATCTACTCAGCCATCAATGTACAGTGAAGAAGGGATGGGGAGGGGGATACGGGCTCAGAATTCCTGGTCATGTTGCTGCCGGGGAAGATACCACCAGGGCCAAGTCTAAGACATAATTAGCACATTCCAAATCAACATGTAAAACGTGTCGGATGCTTAAGTATTAATTAGTATTTTTGCAAACTAATTACATGAGAACCACAAGGCCAGGAAGACACCCAACATGCTTCCTGACGCCACCCCCCTTCTCTCGTTGAAGCGGCTGCATGGACGGACAGATCACCACCTTATCCCCACCCCACCCCCACCACACTCTTTTTTAAATTTACCAGAAAAGATCTAAACACCACACTCTTTCATAGCTATCATCATTTATTCATAGCTCAATAGAGGAAGCTGGAATAGCAATAAGTCTCTCAGCGCCCCCGTCCTCCCTAATTGTCATTCTGGTGAGCTAAGTGGGACATCAACCCTGAGTCAAGCTACATTCGTGCTGAGAGTCAGGCGAAGTCACCAAGTTTCCCCCAAGTGTGTGAGCATCATTTGTCATGAGCGGTTGGTGCTGAGCTATGCAGACTTCTCCCAAGGGGGTTTCATGCTCATGCTGCCCCGTCGCAGGGGGACGGATCGCTGATTCCAGCGTCAAACTGCCGGGAACCAGACACGGACTCTGCCCAACAGTCATGTGGTCTCTCATGGTCTCATAAACTCCGAGTCTCGGCGCCCTCATCCACTGAGGTTCTGTTCAAACATAGCCTTCTAAGTTGGTTGGATGAAGGAAAAGAGGAAAGACATTACAAATGCTGGGCAGAGAGCCTGGCATACAGTGGGCGCTTGATAAACTTTGGTCCCTGCCACCATCCACACCATCATTCCACGGTTGTCAACACTACTATTGTCGCCCTCACTACCACTACCACAGTCACCACCACCTCTGCCATCCAACCATCACCATCACCACCTCACTGCCATCAGCACCACACAGTCCCTGCCGCTGATGCCCTACCATCACCACTGACAGCACTACCACCAGCAGCATCACCATCCCATCGTCATCACCATCAACCTTACGACCGTTATCATGACTTCTACCACCACTACCCATCTGACCTCACCGAAACCACCACTGCCACCACCACCATCATCATCATTCCCACTATCCGCACTATCACTACCAAGAAGGTTAACCATCACCGCACCCTCTCCCACCACCATCCACCTCTACCATGACCATCACCACCAAGAGCAGTACGACTGCCACCAGCACCGTTAACATCACTACCACCCTCATTGCACTATCACCCCGGCCACCACCACTACAATCAACAGCACCAGCGTCATCACTGTCACTCCACCACCATCCTCACCACCGCCACTAGCACCGTCTGCACTAACATTCCCAACACCACCATCTTCTCTCTACAGGAGTCATCCACAGTCCTTCAGTACCAACCCATGCCAAGCAGAAACTCCAATTCTCGTCTCTTCTTCCATCCCTGATCTGTTCCCCACCAATCCAGAACATCTTACTGGGTAGCAAATTTGCCTCCAGGAAAGAACGATCTACATCACGGACTGTGGTGTGTGAGTACAGTGCTCCAGGTAGCGCTTCCTGGTCCTGGGGCAAGAGTCCTGGGCCCAGTGAGAAAGGAGCTCATCACATTGAGAGCTGAGTCCAATTAGGGGAAGCTAGGTGCTTACTCTCCTGGTAGAGTTACAATCAGCTAGCGTCTTGCTTAATTTCATCGTCATACCACACCGATGAAGTAAGCACCAGTATTTCCCTATGTTCTAGATTAGAAAATCAAGGACCAACATCACTCGTGAATCTCAGAGGCCACAGGAGGAGGATGTGTTGGCCCATCCGCATGTGTGACTGGCTCCCGGGCTGCTTGAGAACAGGGCAGTGTCTCGTTCATTTAAAGTCACGAGGGATGAAAGCAAGGCCACCGAATAATCCCACCCCTGGCCTTTGAGTTGTCTGTGACTCAGGGCATCCTGGAGGGAATCGGAGGGGAACTGGCGAGCTGAAGTCCACAGGGATTTCAGTGCCTGCTTCTTCTGAAGCTCGCCAGTCTTTTCTTGCCAGGGCAGAGCCAACCTTGTGCATCGGCAGTCGAGCATGCCAACCATTGGCACTACCCAGCGACTCCACCCAACAGGAGATGGATGCTCTTTAAGTTGGTTTGATCAGAGCGTGTTCATCCAAACAGACCCATCTGCTAATAAATATGCATCCTGCTCCATTCCAGAAGCCCTGTGCTCAGCCTGGAGACCAGCCACCATCTCTCTTCCTTCCTCTGGGCTAGAACCAAAATTTCTTTCATTTTTTCAAAGAACAGGTCTCCTACATGGGCCTCTTCCCTCTTCTCTGGCCCCAGATGCACAAGCTCTGGATCTGGGATTTCCACAAGCAACCCACTTAACCCCCCACCTCCCTAAACAGATTCTGTGTCTCCCAGGAGTTTCCTGCCATTTGCCACATATCCCAGACTTGTCCCATCTCTCCTGCCTGTGCTCCACCACCATGGAGGGGTCTGTGTCTCTGTTCACTGCTGAGAAATCCTCCGAGCCCATGAAATGGTGCAGCATGAAGGCGCAGATAGGCTCGAGCCGCTGCCGTTGTGTCTGATTTGGTGCAGCGCGTCTGAGAGCTGAAGTGAGATATGAGTGCAAGAGCACATCTTTTGATCTTAAACAGTCAGAAGGTTGGAATGCATAATGCTATGGAAATAAATGGTGTCAAAACTGTAGGAAATAATTTATGGTGTGGGAATGGATTTTGTGATCACAGAGAACTCACAAAAGTTGAAAACAGAGAGTCAAGGAGGCTGGTTGAGCTGTATCAGGGGATGCCTTAGAAGAACATAAGACTTAGAAGAAGGGAGACTGGATTACTATCCCACTGAGGTTTAAAAACACAGCCTGTGCCCTTGGAAAGGTGGGCAGCATACCCTGTCCTTAACTCCCAGACACTACAACTGGCCATAAGGTCTGACAGAGCTGGGCATGCCTCTAAGCCTGAGTCTCTTAGTTCTAGAACTCCTTTAGTTAATGACCTTGAACCTCTGTTTGTTGCTCAACTTTATCTCTTTCACAGAGTGACGACCTTCTCCAGGACAGGGTCAACGTCTGCAGAGCAAAGTCTCACCATCCACAGGAGGGGTTGGCACAGTGATAGCATCAATGGGTTCACACATGGGGACAGTCCTGAGAATGGTGCAGGACCAGGCACTGGCTCAAAGGATTGTAAATAGGGTCGCCATGGATCAGAACCAGCAGCACCTACCAGCAATCACTTCTGTTTCTTTATCTGCAAAAGAAGAAAACACACTAGTACTTGGGACAGCAGGTTCTTGTGAGCACGAGCTGATGTAAGAGAAGCTATGGGTTCTTGAACAAGAAATAGAAATATCCAAGTGGTTGAATGAGGATGCTGGCAAAGAATAGTGAAAGCCCCACAGACTGACAAAAGAACAAACAAATCTGTCTTGGAAGAAGCAGGTCCAGAACGTTCTTTAGAGACAAGGATGGTGAGACTTCATCTCATACACATTAGACATGCTGCCAGAAGAGACCAGAACCTGGAGGAGGACATCGTACTTGGTCAAACAGAGGGGCAGCAAAAAAAAAAAAAAAGGGAAGACCTTCAATGAGAGAGTTGACACGGTGGCTGCAATCAGGGGCTCAAGGACAGGAACAGTTGTGAGGACGGTGCAGCCACAGGCAGTGTTTTGTTGGTGTGCGTGCGGGAGCTAGGGGCTAGAACTGACCTGAACTATACTCTGACCGACCAAAGAACAAACACATCTATGTGGAGGAAGCACACCCCTACCCTTAGAAGGGACACGGGGGGACTTCATCTCATATACTTTGGACATGTGATCAGAAGGGATCTGTCTCTCTGCTGAAGGATACTGTGCTCGGTGAAGCATCAGGTCATCAAGAAAGAGCAAGAAGAGTCTCAAGAGCTGGATAGGCACAGTGACTCCACCTCGGGCTCAGATAGCCAGGGGGTGATGCTGGGGCAGGGCTGGGTGGTGTTTCGGTCTGAAGAGCATGAGGTCTCTATGAGTTAGAACTGGCTCAAGGGCACCTACAATAGACGGACTGTTTTCCAGAGGTCCTGGCATCCAGGCAGATGCTGGCTTTCATTTCTTTCACGGTTCCTTGTATTCATGGGTCCATTTGTTGTTTACAGAGGATAGAGCCTTCTAGCTGCTCCATAGAACCTTACAGGAACAGGAGTCAGAGGAGTTTTAAGGAGTTTTTCGGTTTGCTCCACAGTAACAAGTTTCTTTAAAGGAGTCCTGACCACACAATAGTTAAACGAACGCTTGGCTGTGGATGAACACATTGGTGGTTCAAATCCACCAGGAGATCCAGGAGAGAAAGATCTAGTGAGTCTCTTCCATAAAGATTACTGTGAATCAGAATTCCGTGGACCAAAGAATTCTGTGAATTCACCAAGGAATTCTGTGAATCAGAATTCCCAAGGAAGACAAGCTACCAGGGGAGCCAATTTGAGATCCTTGACCAAAGTGCCAGAGGCCAAGACCAGAGGGGGAGAACAAAGGAGCCATGAGACAGAAGAGAGGAGCAGTGCTGAGATTTCCGGACTGTGAGGCAGAGTGGCAGCAGGGTTTCCAGACCCACAGAGCAGAAGCCAAGGAATGACGGCTGAAAGACTGAGAGCCACTGGTTTGGACGCTGACTGAGCAAAGTGCTGCTGTCGGCCAATGACGGAGCTTTATTTTTCACTGATCATGACTTGTAGTGACCTGCTCGCTTTCTAATGTGTTGTTGTTTTTGTTGTTGTTGTTGTTGTTGTTAGGTGCTGTCAAGTTGTCTCTGACCCATAGCTACCTTATGCACAACAGAAGGTCCTGAGCCATGCTCACAAGTGCTCCTATGCCTGAGCCGATGGTTGCAGTGTCAATCCATGTCCTTGAGAACCTTCCTCTTTTACCCTGCCCCTCTATTTCACCAAGCACGATGTCCTTCTCCAGGGACTCCCTAGTAAACCTTCCTCATTATGAAAAACGTTACGGCAAAGACTACCCTCCTGGAGCTGTTCTAAGCTGTCACAGGGAGTGGTGATGAGCTAGACTCTACTCTAAATGGCACTCGAGAACAACCAAGTGGTCCAGGAAGATGCTAGAAGTCATATCTCCACTTAGTTCAGAGGCCATGAACTGGTTGTTGTTGGCCCCTCTGATGCTCAGGACCGGGACGCAGAATGAATTCGCAATGATAATAACAAAACCTACACTGATGACTTAATGGCAAGGGCTATTGATGTGCCAGCTATTGTACAAACTGCCTTCTATGAGTTATCTGACACCATCATCCTTTGTCCAAATAGTTGAGCCAAAAAACCAAACTGCCTGCCATGGAGTTGATTCTGGATTGCAGTGATCCTATAGAACAGGGTAGAAGTGTCCGCATGGGCTTCCAAGACTACAGCTCTTTACGAGAGTAGAAAGCCTCATCTTTCTCCCTTCCAAACAGCTAGAGGTTCCTTATTAGATTGTCCTCATTCTCTGGGAGAAGGCACAGGGAAAGTGAAAGAGGCCACCAGGAGATTGACACAACAGCTCCACAATGATCTCAGGTGCCAATGCCAGGGGAGATGGGGCAGGCCTGGGCACCACTGCATTCTTAAGCGTGAGGTCGGCATGCGTCCAGAAAGCACAGCAACAACTAGAGACAAGGGAGGAGCCATAGAGGGCTAACACATTTGATGTTGACCGCTGTTATGGACTGTTATAGAAGCCCTGGTGGCTTAGTGGTTCAAGCTGGGCTGCAATCCACAAGGCTGGCTGTTTGAAACCATTGGGTGCTCTGTGGGAGAAAGAAGAGGCTTTCAGTATTAGTCTCAGAAGCCCACAGGGGCAGATCTACTCTGTCCTGTAGGATCTCTATGCGTCAGCATAGACTCCATGGAAGGGGTGAGTGAGTGAGTGAGTGAGTGAGCGTTATGGCATGCATCATCTGATGCACTCCAAGAATGAACGGCTCTGTGTGACCAAGTCGAACCGCCACAGAGGGCGTCCTAGACTGTCAGCCTCATGGGAGTTGGTGACCAGGTCTTTGCTCCCGCAGTGCCACTGCTGATGGAGGGATCCAAACTCCTGACTTTATGACAGCAGTCGAACTAACCCTTGGACACCCAGGGTTCATGAGGAGGGACTCTAGCTAGGGAATGGCAGAGCTGGGATTCAAACCCAAATGGTATGAATGGCTCATGGCTGCCACACTGGGCATAGTGGAGGCAACGCTGACATTGTAGCTATAGCAGGGCCTGGTTCCATCATCCATCCTGGCCCCACAGCACCTTTCTAATCATAGCTCCTTTGTAAATCATAAAGCAAGGCCATCACCTCAAGGAGGACTGTACCCAATGTGGTTGACTTGGTAGACCCAATGTGGTTGTCACAATGAGCAGTACTGCGGTTTTTGGTAGTAGTGGTGGCAGGACTGATGTTGGGCAGGTGTCTGCTCATCCATCACTGGGACTTCTGATCGATCATGTGCTGGAAACATCCCGTTTCTTAACCAGCTTCACACCTATGCCCACAATCAGCTCTCTCTCTCTCTCTCTCTGCTTGGCGTTCCTGCCTAAAGTTCAGTTCTTCCCCTCTTAAGCACACGTATTCTTTTCTGCCATATATATGAACTGGGAAGATGAAGGTGACTCTCAGCTAACTCCCCCTGGTATTTATGTTCCCTTCTTTTCACTCATTGCCAGGGAGAGTCAATGGTCCTTTTGATGTACCATTAGAGCCACAACCCTCAGGTCTGGTGTGAGACCACAGTGATACAATGGTGAGCTAGGCATTGTACCCCCACAGACCCTGATCTGGGTCTGGATCTTGTCCTCTTACTCATGACCTCTGGAGCTCATCCACTAAGTCTACAGTGCATCCAAGTCTCTGCTAACTCCCAAATCCGGTGCTTCCTTTGATCCAGGGAACTGCCATCCCCTTGCCTTCTTGTCTAAAGATACATATGTATCTTCTCCTTTGGCTAGTCATGTCTACCTTCTGTTTTCTCTCTCTCTGCTGACAAGTCTGATGTGGAGGATCTTACTGATTGCATGTTTGCTAGGTCTAGTGGTAGCAACGCAATGCCACTGTCATTTCCCTCAATCCTAATAAACTACTTAATGCCCTTACTTTTTTCATGTGATTCTCTCCCTCTGTGGATTCCAAGAGCAAAGTTACTCCTGGTTTCTCCCAGTTCACTCAAATCCCTCCCACCTCCTCCACTGGCCTCTCAAACACACTTAAATGCTAATCTCCTGAACATGCAAGTTCCCTTTGCAGCTCTACCTGGCCAACGTATTTCCGACTCTTCAGAACTTACTGTCAAGTACTCAGTCTCCATGGCCCACTCTGAAGGCTTGAACTGGGTAACTTCTGTAGAAGATCACACTTGCCGAAAGAGATCAAGGACGGCAGCCTTCAGTTTGGATTATGACTCAATGTAAAGAAAACCCAAAGCTTCGCAAGTGGACTAATAGGTGGTAACCGTGACAAATTGAGAAGTTGGCATTGTCAAGGATTTTGTCTTGCTTGAATCTACCATCAATTGTCATGGAGGCAGCAGTCGAAAAATCAAAAGATCTCCTGATCATTAGGCAAAAGAGCTGGACAAGACCTCTGATGAAGTGCTGAAAAACAACGATGTTACTTTGAGGACTAAGCTGGTCTGGCTCAAGCCATGGTATTTTCTATTGCCTGACATGCATATGAAAGTTGGACATTGAATAAAGGAGACTGAAGAAGAATCGATACGTTTGAATTATGGTGCTGGAGAAGAATGCTACAAATACCACGGACTGCCAAAAAAAAATATGTCTTGTAAGAAGCACGGTCAGAATGTTCTTTAGAAGCAAGGATGGCAAGACTTCCTCTTACAAACCTTGGGCGCATTGTCAGGAGAGACAAGTCCTTGGAGAAGAACATCATACTGGGTCAAGGGGAGGGACAGCAAAAAAAGAGGGAAGTCCTCAAGGAGATGGATTGCCACAGTGGCTACAACGATGGGCTCAGGCATGGGAGCAATTGTGAGGATGAAACAGGACCAGGCAATGTCTCATTCTGTTGTGCATCAGGTTGCTATGGGCTGGAATCAGCAACACCTAAAAACAACCACTCCTTGGCCAAACACAATATCCTTTCCATCAACTAGTCTTTCTGAGTGACATGTCTAAAGTAAACAAGCCAACGCCTCACCATTCCTCATGCCTAGGGAGCAATCTCATTGTTTTCCTTCCAAGACTGATTTGTTCACCCTTCTGGCTGTCTATGGTTCATCCGATTTCCTGCACCAACAGCACTGTGGGCAGGCATCCCTTCTCCCGTCCCCCTTCTTCACTGTCCAGCTTTCTCCTGCATATGAGGCAACTTAAAAAAACGCTGGCTCAGGTCAGACAAACCTTCTTCCCCAAGTGACACCTTCACACTGGAACATTTGGGGCAGATAACATTCTGGAAGGAGTCCCGGTGGCCTGTGCTTGGCTATTAACAGAAAGGTGGGTGTTTGACCCCCATCGAGCTGCCCCGTGGGACACTGCTGAGGCAGTCTGATTCTGTAATGATTCACAGTCTGGGAAACCACGTCTAGCAGCTCAGCTCTGGCTTGAGGGGCTGCTATGCGTTTGAATTGACTTGATGGTCGGTCGTCGGTTCTATTCTTTTGATCTTGCTTCAAGGGCAGAGAAGACGAAGCGAGGTTGGCTGAGCAAAAAAACCAAGGCCCAGCATGCGGGCTCATTGGAAACACTGGTGGCCTTCAAGTGAATCTTGCCCTTGGCAGACAGGAAGAGGGCCATTAACTCCAAGCTGAATGACGTCCTATAATTACATCTCTCCCTGTCCGAGGTCCGATGCGGCCCAGGATGCATGCTCAGCACTGCAAGTTGTCCAAGCCCACAGGCAGTGTTGGACTCTCCAATCAGCAAGGAATTACTGAGGCTTCCTTTCTCAAGTGGTGTGAGCAGTTTCACATGTCCTCATCATGCCCAAGACTCTACTTCTGGGCCTGACTGGCCCCTGTCCCTCTCCTAGCCCTGCAACACCATCCTACAGGAATGGAGTCCCAGGAAACCAAGCATGTTAAGACTGATGGACTAAAGGGGCAAATCCAGTGATGGACATATATGTATAAGAGAGAGATGCATATCAAGAAAGTATCCCAGCCTAGTCTAAACTTACCTATAAGTCTACCATCAGTCCATAAGTCCCTTGAAGACTTACATAACCACATGTCACAAGAATGTGGGAAGGTCACAGGCTGGAGGGTACAAAATGGTATGGATCTGAACTCAGTGGAAATGTGGCAGGTCTCCGCCAGCTCTCAGGGTCAGTGAAGAGTGAGCGGGAGTCTCCCAGGATCCTCTGTATAGAAATCCACATACCCATGGAGAGAGCATCAGGCCATGACCTGGTTGACAGGTTGGCTTTCACCCCTACACTTTCATGCATCTTCAAGTTGACATAAAGTTGTCTAAGGGAGACTCCAAGCAAGCATACCATTGCTCACTCCCTATCAGTGAGCAAACCCATGGCAGCCAGCCTGGGTTAATTTTGCTTCTTGGGTCATCGGCTCTTGCCCATCAGTCTCTAAACACATTTCCAAGGCAGTTCTTTACTTCAGGCTTGGTTCAACCCAAGACTCAAGAGCAAGGGACCTCTATGGAGTACCCACTTGGTGCCAGGAGAGGGGTTGCCTCATTTAAAGTTCAAACCACTCTGGGGCAGGGTTGCATTTCATGAAGCCCATTTTGACAGCTAAGGGGCACACTCAGCAGACTCATGGCTCGCTCACAGTCTCACAATGTGTAAGGGGTGGAGACGGGAGGAGCCACCTCTGTCTATCAGATTCCCAGGTGCAAGTTTGCCCCATGCAAAACCTCAGGGAGCAGAGGGTCAGCCACTCGAATGACTCGGAGGGGCCAGGCCTGACCTTGTGCCTCCCCCCCCCCCCACCCCCACATCCCAAAGCCACTCAGCACCTTCTCACACACACCTGTGTACCTTTGCACTGGGGTTACAGGGGACTCCGTGAGCAACAGGGGCTTTTCTGAACATATGCATGAAGACAGAAAAAGCATGTTTCCATGACTTGGGACCCTTCTTGGGGTATTCTGTCTCTGCACCCACCCCCCACCCTCACCCAGGCCAGTCAACTTGGCCACCCACAATGAATCATAGTGATGAAATTGTTGTATCAATCCCTTGAGATGGAAATGAACCAATCTGCCAGCATGGAAGCCTTCCCCTGGGTTTCTCCCACCATTCAGCTACCCACGGGACATCACTATGACCAGGCTAACCAGCAACAGAAAAGAGAACATTTCCTTTTCTTTTCTTTGTCCCAGGCACCCTCACCAGCGACCTGCTGTGCTTGCCCGTCCACACAGAGGCGAAGGCTGGGTCTCAGCTGTCTGTGTGATGGGGAGACTGCAGAGGCCAGGTTATGCACAACCACAGCTGGGTCCTCTCTCTGCAGCACAAGTGGCGGGGGGCGGGGGTGGGGTGGGGGCGGTGAGTGGGGGGGAGGTACACAGTGGTATGTACTTGTGCGATAAAATGGCCTCACTGCTCCAGAAGGGAAGGAGTCCAGGCAACATCCAGGAACAACTCAGGACCCCAGTGGAGCCATGCGATGCCAATTAATGTGCAAATATGTGTGCACCGTGCCTCCCCCGCATTCATCACGCGGGCATGGAAATTGGGCCATTTATCTGTTATATTATGTATGTGACATCTTAGTTTGGTTCGTACAGGCTGCTTGGGGACAAAGGGCCGTGTGCTTTGCGGTGAGCAGAGGGAATTTAAGATAAATTCTTCAGCTGTCACAAACACTGCTGGGCAGAATTTGGACGCGAGATAAAGCTTGCCCCTCTGCGGGGGTTGATAATGCTTCTCCAAAGCCCCCCAACCCCTACTCAATGTCACCTTAGCGACATGGTGTGTGTGTGTGTGTGTGTGTGTGTGTGTGTGCAGGGATGCCATAGGTCACCAGCAGTCGTTGGCACACACCCCTGGCTACCATAGCTCCAGATTCTGGTGTGACACCAAAGCCTTCCACCTACTTAAATGGGGAGCCTTGTCCAGGCGACTTCTGCCTGCATCATCACCACAACCAGCCCTGAAGCCACGCCACTGCCCTACAGCCTGGCCGGTTCCCCTCCCAGGCACCCCTGCAGGACATGAAGAACAGTCCCATAGGGTCTTTAAGTCAGTGACTCTTTGGGGTACAGATCACCTTGCCGTTCTCCTTTGGAGCAGCTGGTGAATCCAAACTCCCAACCTTCCAGGTAGCAGCCAGGTGCTTTCACCAGGGCTCCTCTGTCTCTATTGAAAAATCAAATGCATGGCCAACAAGCCAAGGCTGTCTCAGGGTTCAGCAAGGGCAAAGAACGACGACCCCCCACCCCAGGGTGTCGGAGACTCTCCAGTCCTCTCTTTCTCCAAGGGTGCAGGGGGTGGGCACCAGATTCCTTTCAAAAACCCTGCAAGACAGAGCCAGACAGCCTCCCCCAACTGCCCGTGGGTTTCCTCTACAGAAACAGGCTGCCTCTTCCTTCTCATGGCCAGGGGAGGGTCTGTGGGGGTCTGGCCAGGGCTTTCAGCGCCTCACCAGCAGGACCCCTCCTGCCTGCACTTGGTGGGGAGAAGTCATGTGAGAAAGAAACCACCCAGAAGCACTTTCCTGGCACCACGATTATTTAGCTCATGGAACACGCCAGGAATATAGATTGCGCCTGAAAGAACACGCGCGTGCGTTGACGAATTGCCATTAGAAATTCAATTAATAAAAGTCTCCCTCCCTCGCTATCCTGCCCAAAACATGATCTGGCTGCGTGGAAAGCCATGTGACTGCAAGAAAACAAGGGCTGGGGGTGGGCGGGCAGGGCAAACAATGGTCTTCTCACTGAACCTGTTCTATCTGGGGATTAGCAGTCTGGAGGAAAGGAGGGGTGGGGGGCAACCCGTGCATGAACAGAGTGAATAGATTCAGGCTGCATTCCATGCCGCTGCGTCTTACTGTGCTAACAACAAGACTTTAAATGGGTGTGTGGGACCTTCTGCTGAGAGGCGGCATCTCGGTCCCTGTAAGACATGTAAGATGGAAGCAGAGCTGACATTTCAAGAAGGACAGTCCCTGGCATCACTGGGGGGCTCTCAGGGAGGGTCTTATAGGACTTGGACTCTGCTGGGTTTCCCTGGGGTGGGGTTGCCACTTCTCTGCCGGGAGAGCCGCTCTGAAGGAAACCCGAAGGCAGCCTGGGCTCCAATCCTGAAGGAATGGCCAGCCGAGGCCTCAAAACTGACTCATAATGCACAGGCCTGGGTGCGTCCACAGAGCAAAACCACACGCACTGCCACCAAGTCGATGCTGACCTATGGTGAGCCTGTCGGGCAAGGTGGACTGCCCCTGTGGGTTTCCAAGGCTGCCACTCTGCAGGGGCAGGGACCCTCATCTTCCTCGTTCGGAGTGGCCAGCAGTTTCCCACTGCTGACCTTGCGGCTCGAGGCTCCGCATGTCACCCCTGGGCCGGTGGGGCTGCTGTGGTTCGTGTTATTTTCGGTAGGTGTGGTGGAGTCTGTTCCAGCCCACAGCAGTCCTTGGATCACAGAAAACAATGAAGCCCTGCCCGGTCTGGTCACCATCCTTCTCCTGGGCTTGAGCCCCTTGTGACAGCCACGGGGTCCATGCACTGCCTTCAGGGCCTTCCTCCATCTCACTGCCCCACAGCTTTACCCAGCAGGCATCCCTCTCCCTCCAGGGACTGCTCTCTCTGGACAGCATCTCAGATTCTTAGTGGAGGGGGTTTAATCCCTCGACCACCAGGTCTTTCTTCCAAGGCACCTCTGGGCTAACTCAAGCTTCCAGCATTTGGGTGAGGAGGAACCCAGTACATTAACCATCCACCCCACCCCCATACCCGCTATAGGACTAGCCATGCAAATCATTTCTAAGTGCATAGTTCAGGGCCACCGATTGCCTTCACAATGATGGGCAGCCGGAACTCTCTAGTCCCACAGTCTTCATCCCCTGAAACATAAATGTCCTCCCTCCTCCCACTGCTGCCCGGTCATTCTCCAGGATCCTGATGGACAGGGTCGAACTGCCCGCTTTGGCTTCCCAGGGCCATGCACCTTTCAGGAAACAGGCCGCCTCCTCACATCTCCCCTGCAGAGGAGTGAGCCCTGCTCACCTTTCCCTTAGCACGGAGGCACCAGGGCGCTGCAAAAATGCAGCACTCTTTCAGACAAGCTGCTCTGGTGGCGCTGAGGACTGGGCCCTGAGCTGCTAACCGCCAGGTGGGTGGTTCAAGCCCACCAACTGTTCCAAGGGTGGAAAAATGAAGCTCTCTGCTCCTGTGAAAATCCACAGCCTCCGAAGCCCTGCAGGGCCCCCCCAAGAGTCTGAACTGACTCGGATGGCAGTGGGTTGGGTTTTTAAAAAAGGAGCAAATGCCCACTCTTTCCTCTTCCTGGTGCCTGGCCACCACTCACAGGCGCCAGGCCATGAACTCTTGTAGCAAGTTCCAGAAGGCTCCATAGGTTTCGACTAACAGACTTTGGTGTGTTGTCAGGAAAGACTGGTCCCTGCTTGGTCAAACAGAAGGGCAGCAACAAAGATGGACGATGGACAGGCACATTGGCTAGAACCACGGGTCTGAGAACAACAGACCGGTCACTACGGGCCAGAACCCAACTAGAGGGCACCTCATGCCAACAACAGCCATGGCAGAAGGTCCTTACCCCTGGGACCAAACATGGAGTGTCCTGGGTGGTTAGGATTGCACCTGGCAGCCCTCTGTCAAGGCTCCTCCAGGCCATGGCCCGCGTCACACTGTGGCTGAATCCCATGTGCTGGCGTGGGCGGGGCCCGCTGTGCTGAGGGAGGGACACTAGGGTGGTTCCCAGTCCTGCTGCTGTGGCTTCCTTGTGAGCAGTTGGCCCCCACACTAAGCAGCTACATGGCCAGCATGGAGGAAAGAGCCCAGTCCTACGCCATCCTCTCCATCGTTGCAGAATGGCAGCTGCGGTATCCCTGCATCTCAGTCTTCTTCATGACACCCCACCTTCTGCTTTCCCAAGCCTGGTGACCTTCTCCAGGGACCGGACACCCCCACTCTGGCTGCTGGGAGAAGTGCTGTAGTGAGGACTGGTGACATGTTATCTGTCTGCCTGCCCGCTCCCCCCATTTCCAGTGCTTCTGTGCACCGGCCAAAGCACGAGACGGCTTTGTTTGCAGGGCAAGTCCATGCTTAGAGGAACCGAGTCCCAGGTAATGGACAACTTTGCCTTCAGTCCCAATGGCTCTCCATCCCCTTACCCTGTGGGGCCATCTTGTTTCTGGATCCACTTTGCTTTCTGTCCTTAGTGGGTGTCATGTCCCTTCGTCGTTCATGTGTTTCCTCTGGACAAGTGACGGCCTAACAAGTGGACCCATCTTCAAGGTCTGAAATGGGCTCCAATCCCAATTCACTGCCATCAAGCCAACTCTGATTCACAGCAACCGTAGAGGACAGAGTAGGACCATATCACTTTACATGAGGAGAGAGCCTCATCTTCCTCCCTGAATAGCTGATGGATGTGAACCACCGACTCAGCAATCAGTGACCCGGTGCAACCCATCACCATTTCTGTTGCGAGGGTCATATGAACGGTTTCGTGTGATGCAGCTGCATAGCGAATGATGCATACTGAGTGCCAGGTCAATGCCAACTGGCCTCCCAGGGCCCACAGCCCCCAAGAGCGAACATCCCAACTCCAGCTCGAATGCTCTCAGCGGATGGATGGGGTGTCGTGTGTACTGTGACTCCCCAGTCTTCAGACTAGTGGAGTGGACTTGGGTCACACAAGGTCAACCTCCTGCATCCTTCCCCTCCCCCAAATCTAATCCTCAGAGAGACCTGCCTCCCTGAGCACCTAAAACAGCAGTGTTACCCTGTCCATGGAAATTTCTGCTCACCTTTTACAGCCGACGATCCAGACCCTGACTGTCCTCGCCTGCTGTCACCTGCTACACGTCACCGGTCCCCCTACCAACCACGTGATGGAGGACACCAAAGCCACACCTCCCCCACGGCCATCTCCGACTCCCTGTGACCCTACAGGAACATGTACAACTGCCCCGCAGGGTTTGGGGAATCAGACTGCCTCATCTCATTCCAGGGGAGCATCTGGAGGGTGGGACCACAGAAGCTTATTGGGCACAACCATGCACTTTAACTTCTATGCCACTAGATCTCTTCATGAAAGAGCCCAGACCCATGTCCACAGAGTCCCTCCCAACTCACAGACAGGCTTTCTGAGGCTATAAGTTACTATGGGATGAAACAGCCTCAAGTATCTGCCTGGTGGGCTCTGACCACCACCCTAGCAGGTAAACAACCCAAGGGAGGGAGGGATACTTGTCCCTAATGAACAGTACATAGACAGGTTCTGCTGGCCGCCCTACAGTGTTGCTGGGATGTCAGAGCAGGCCTCTGCTATTTCAAATACCAGCAGGGCCATCCAGGATGGGCAGGTTTCAGTAGAACTTTCAGACAAAGGCAGACTAGAAAGAAGGGCCTGGTGACCTGTTCCCCCCAAACCCACCACCAGCACCTTATGGATCACAGCAAACTCCAGCCAGCAGAAGCTGGAGGTGGTGCCCCTTATAATGGAAGGCACTCACCAGCAATTTGAGTTGTTTCTGACCCATGGGGAACAGCAGTCCTGCCCTGCCTAGAACCACACTCAGCAGTGGTCTTGAAGGAGGCACAAGGCCAGGCAGCATCCTACTCAGTCATGCCTGGCCGTGGTGACCCTGAAGACGGTGGGAGACCAAGTTCTGCTTTGTTGTGTGATGCAGGAGGTCACCCTGAGTCAGCGCAGATGAAATGTCCACCAAACAGACACCTCTAACTTCCCGATGGGTGTTCTGCCACCT
>PVJH01039353.1:0-16511 GCA_004026705.1 Nesogale talazaci
ATGTGTACAAATGTGCTTATACAAAGTATGTATAAGAGCTGTAAGAGTCCCCAATAAAATTATTGGAAAATATAAATAAATCAATAAATAGATAGATGGATAAATAAATAAAATTAGAGAAATGGTAAGGAAATCATGCAATCTGTGATAAGGGGCAGTTTTGTATCTTTCTGCATTTGAATGCCTTCAGTTCTTTTTCTCTTATTTTTCTCTGGCTATGACTTCCATTGTATTATTCATCCGTGGTTGACAGAGTGACTTCTATAAACTTAATCCTCAGAAGAAAGTTCTCATTATTTCTCAGGATTAACTGGTAAGCATGATAAGTACTGGATTATTTACATCTATATATAAATCTATAATGAATAATTTTACTTCTTTTTTTCACCAAAAAAATTGCTACTAGTTATGGATAGTATGTATTTTGATGTAGTAAAATATACATAAAATTGTTCATATAGATTAGTAAATAAGCACAAGTTACCCATGCTTATCTTGCTTACTGAGTGACCTGCCCAGTTATTAGGCAGGATATTAATTGTGGGTTTTTCATATAAGTACTTTGCCACACTGAGAAATTTTCCCTAAAGTTTTAGTATGTTTAGAATTTTTACCATGGAGGTGTTGGATTCTGTTAAGTGCTTTTTTCTACATTGACTGTGATTATCATATATCTATTTTCCTGTGCTCTATTAATCTATTTCCTGTGTTCTATTTTCCTGTGTTCTATTACTTTGATTTGTTTTATAATGTAGAAGAAATGTCCTCGCATTCATAAAATAAATGTCATTTGAGCCTGGTGTTCAATACTTTTAACAGGCAGTTGAACTCATTTTGTAAGATTTTTGTGTTGGGTATTTTCCTTTGAGGTCCTTTGCATGTAAGAATATTGATTCTGCTTACCCAGAGTGTTTTGCCATGGAGTGGTGGGATCATACAGGATACAATTCTGACCCTACTTCTCCACTGTTGTCTCTGTAGGGCCTTGGGTTAGCGAGGGATGCCGTGTTTCATAGTGGGGCCGGCCATATGGTCCTCTGTGCTTTCGCTGTTCTGAGTGGGGATATCATCCTCTAAGCTTGATGGGTCAGTATGCACTCCACTCTCTCTTCCTCCCCCTTCATTTGTTTTCCTGCGCTCTGGTCAGGCATGCCCCCTCCCCATGCTGCAGCTTCAAAGTTGTCCTTTAAAGTAAACTCCACTGGAGGAAGGGGCAGCTGTCCACATAGCTGGGATTGGGATTGGGCCCTCAGATCCCTCCACTGGCTCCCAACTTCATGCCATCACACTGCATTCACATCCTGGAACACCAGGTTAAATTTGGTCTCTCTTTCCCTGTGGAGATATAAATAATACACTTCCCTTGGGTGGGTTAGTACCCCATTCCCCCTCTACATATCACCATCCCCCCTTCAGTTGGCTACCATAAGTAGCCCTGGTTTGCATCTTGCCCCTACCATACTACCTGGGGCTCCCCCCAGGAATTCTGTATACAATAGCTTTTTCCCTGTGCCCTCTTTGCATTTGTTTTAAGCTTACCTCAGCAGACTCCTGTTGCACATGTCCTTTTGCACTTGGCTTACTTCACTTACCATGACTTCCTTCAGTTCTTCCCATTCAGTAATGTGATTCATGCATTCATCACTGCTTGTATGTATATACCACAGCTTTTTAATCCATTCATTAGTTGATGGAAATTTGGACTGCTTCCAATTCCCTGCCATTGTGAACTGTGCTGTGATGAACACTGGAGCATAGATGCCTGGCCATGGTTGGTTTCTTGCCCAAACTCTTCTGGACTGGAAGATGAGATTTTGACACTACAAGCCAACACTTGTCTGGAGTCCAGAGCATTTAATCAGTTCTGGAACGTATATGCAGAGGGAAAGTACCCAAACATGAGAAAATGTGCTACCTCTTTAACTGCATTATTTGACTCTACTTTGCACACTAAATTAAACACAAGTGGAAACTTTCTGGTATGATGTTTTCAAACATGGTCCTTCTGGCATCAGCTATGGTAACATATGTTTGACATCCAATTCTGAATCCAGCCTGAACCTCTAGATACTGTGTCAATGTTCTGCTACAAGAGTTGTTGCATGATCTTCAGCAAAATTTTACTTTCACCTGGTATTAATGATATTGTTCAATAATTTTAGCATTCTGTTGCATCACCTTTCTTTGGAATAGGCACAAATATATATCTTTTCCAGTCAGTTAACCAAGTAACTTTCTTCCAAATTTCCAGATAGAGACAAGTGAATGCTTCCACTGCTTCCTCAGCTTGTTAAATCATTTCAATAGATATCCAGTCGATGCCTGGAGTCTTGATGCCGGTTAATGCTTTCAGTGCAGCTTAAACTTCTTTCTTTAGGATCATTGGTTGATATGATTGAATGTTTACTAGTTCTTTTTGGTGCAGTGAATCTGTGTGTTCTTTCTATCTTCTTTTGATACTTCCTGCATGATTCAATACTTTGCCCATACGATCTTTCAATACTGCAACACAAGTCTTGAACTTTTTCTTGAGTTATTTGAGCTTACAATATGATAACGGTGTTTTTTTCCTTTGTGACTTCTGAATTCTAGGTATTTATATATTTCATTATGTTTCTTTACTTTGTATTCTGGAGCAGCCCATTGAAATTTTTTGTTCAACTCTGACTTCATCTTTTCTTCAATTTTCTGAGCTAGTATCATAGTTTTCTGTGTGAAAATTTTTCACCTATAAGAAGATATGGGTGAAGGTTAGCTGGTCATCAGGTCACAACTTGATGACTTCCTTTGGAAGTACAACCTAGATAAATGACTCTCTGGAAGCTGGTCTCTCTCTCTCTTTCTCTCTCTCTCTCTCTCTCTCTCTCTTCTTGGGGGCCCAACCAGCAGGCTGCTTGTTCTAGGTGCCCTGCTTGTCCTGTGCTACCCTTGGGTTATGCAGTGCTTTGATCCATCTGGCAGAGTCAACCATAGAATGTGGTGGACCATGGACCTCATAGCTGTGTGTGCTGCTCCATACCACGGTACAACTAATCTTGCTGTGCTTGCTTCCTCTGGGCAGACTTCACTCATCTTGCCCTCACACTAGATGCTGCAACTCCCAGCCAGCCACTGCGAATCACTAGCTACACCCTGAGACTCCACCATGACCTGCTTCACCACATTTCAGTACTGGCCTCTGCTATACATTAGATATCTCATCTTCCTACGGTCTGCTTCACTGGCCTTGGGTTAGTGATTCACTGGCCTTATGATTGGTAGGACCTGCAGCATATTAACTGACCCATGAAAGTGAGTTGAACTGAGCTCTCTGTACTGCTGTGTGGACTAATTTGCTTTTATAGCCATGTATTATGCATATATGCATATATGTGTTTATATACATATATATATATATAAAATTATAAGTGTCCTAGATTTGCTTTTCCAGAGAATCCTGTCCAATACATCTAATCTATGACTGAATCTCTTCTGACATTCAATTTGATATTTTCTTTCTTTTCTGTCTTTTCAATGACCTTTCAATTTCTTCATATTTATGTTATGGACGTACTTTCACATCTCATGAGATCTTCTGTGATTGGTGTTCAGTATATTGAATCTGTCCTTTTGATGTTCTCAAAATTTAGGTGGAATAGACTCGCGTTTGTATTTTTTGTTGTTGGTGGCTTTGTTTTAATTTTCTTCATTCTCAGTCTGAACAAATGAGCAATTAATAGTCTGTTACACAGTCAGTACCTTACCTTATTTTAGTTGTTGATATTGAGGTTCTCCAGCATCTCTTCCCACAGATGTAGTCAATTCGACTTGACTGTATTCCTTTTGGAAAAGCCCACATGTTTAATCTCTGACTGTGTTTTTTAAAAAAGTTTATGTATACTTACACAAGGGAGAAACTATGAGCATGAAGGTGGTTTTCTCAGGCTCACCTATTGACTCCAGATGTGTTGACCCTGTGATTCCCCCAAATATGGGAAACTCAAACGCGTAATTGGTTCTAGTGGCTGATTGTGTTTGTGCTATCTTCTGTAAAAAAAAGAAAATAAAAAAGTATATATGATAAAGACGTCATTGGTCTTACAAAAATTTATCACACAATCTCCAGCATAATTTCTATTACCAAAATGATTGTTTCTTTTCTTTTAACATTTTAATTAGCACTTCATGAAC
This sequence comes from Nesogale talazaci, assembly GCA_004026705.1. Lineage (NCBI taxonomy): Eukaryota > Metazoa > Chordata > Mammalia > Afrosoricida > Tenrecidae > Nesogale > Nesogale talazaci. The sequence goes on from PVJH01039353.1 coordinate 4,171, forward strand.
ACGTCATACATTTAAATAATTCAATCATGTCCAGAAGAGTTGTACAATTGTCACTATATTCCTTCCTAATATATTTTCTTCCTCCATGTAGTCATTGTTATGCAAGTAATAGTTTGGTTACTCTTCTCAAGTGAGATTTGTTTTACTGATAGTAGATTAACCCCCACCCCCAGGTGGGAGGTGTGGATCTATTAGCTGGGTTGGCTGAATGGACTCTATGAGTTCAATATCCTCCTCCTCTGGTTCATCAACCCATATGCATCCATCCAATCATTCAGGGTCCCAATTCTTTCCCATCAATGACCTTACTTTAATATCAGACACAGTTCTAGGCCTACAATTCAGCTGACACTATAATTCAGCTTCTCATATGATGACACTCTGGATTTGGTTTGGGGCAAAGCCAGCTCTGCTACTAGAGGAGAGAAAGCTCTCCTCTGTAGCATATGCAGAGGTTTTTAGGTCTGTTACTCAGCACCAGGGTCATGCTTCTGAAGGTCTGAGATTATCCTTTTCCTTTGGCAGTTTTTCTATTTTAAGGAGGACCAGTCAACCAACTTTCCTATATTTATCATCCTGATAAAATGCTGGAAACTATCAAACACACGATCACCCAGTCTCTCCTTTCACCGTTACTCCACCTATTGATGGTGATACTGTGGACATTGGCTTTGCAACTTCACACCATGGATTAACACCACCCACGTTAGTAAGAGTGGCCGTCTTATCTATGCCATTGGGGTAAAGGTAGCTTTATTAGTGCTGTTAAGCATGATAAGTCTGGAGAGACAATTTGAGAAGCCCATATTTAAGATCTTGTTTCTGTAGAACCACTCCTGGTATCAATTGTGTTAAACAGGGTTCTCTAAAGAAACAAAACCAGGACATGTACATATAGCTAATTAGTTCCCACAACAGTGGAAATGCTCAATTGAATAAAGGGCTCAGTTTAACTCACTTCCATGGAACAGTTAATATATGGAAGTCCTTCAACTCATGAGGGCTGCCAGGTCCAAGTTCAAGGAAGCAGACAGGTGAGTCTTCTAAATAGCAATGCAGGCAGTCCAGTCATAGGTCATAGGCAGCAAACAGTAGGGTGAATCACAAACAGTCAGTGACTCAGGAGCTTAGCAAAACAGCCCCAGATGTTATATTGAACTCAGGCAATGCAAAACAATGTAGTCCTCCAACCTCAAGCTTAAGGGATATACACATCGGTTTTTGGCGAAGCAGATCTCAATGGAATCTCAGCTCAAGACACAGGATCTGAGGTAGTATAGTGTAGCTCACAAGTTGAGGCAGATAACTAGCTAAAGGAGCTGATCTGATCACCAGAGAACAAATGAGAGAGGAGTGGGTCTTCCTGAGCCATGTATCTCTTTTCTTTCTAATCAACCTGTCACTCTATTAACCCCATGTGATCTTATTGACCAGGTAGCCACAATAAGCCTACCTATCACTTGATTATATGGAACATATACATAGATCAAAAGGCAGCTTGTGGTTTAAAATTAGGAAAAGTTTTAATCAGAGATGTTGTATTATTTCACCATACTTACTTATACCTGAGCAGATAATCTGAGAAACTGGACTATATGAAGAACTCAGTATCAGGATTAGAAGGAAGCTCATTAACAACTTGTAAAATACGAAGATTATACAATCTTGCTTGCAGAAAAGGAAGTGGACTTGAAACTGCTGATGGAGGTCAAAGACAATAGTGTTTACTTTGGATTAAACTTAACACAAAGCAAACAAAAATCTTTACAACCAGACCAATAAGCAGCATCGTTATAAATGGAGACAATATTTCAACTACAAGAATTTGATCTTACTTGGATCCAAAATCAACGTTCAAAGAAGTCAAAATTTGTCAATGGACAAACCAACTGGAAAAGATTTCTGCAAAGTATTAAAAAAGCAAATAAGTCACTTTGAGGCCTAAGCACCAAATAGATAACAACAAACCACACCTAAGACATAATATTTTTTATCATCTTATATGCATGTGAAAGCTGAATAATGAATAAGAAAGACCAGTAAATAATGGATGTCTTTGAATGATAGTTTTTGCTAAGACTATTTAATTTACCATGAACTTCCAGAACACCAAACAAATCTGCCTTGGAGAAAGTATATTATTCAAATGTTCCTGACAAGTGAAGAAGGTTAGATTTTATCTGAAGTACTCTGGATGGGAGAGATCTTCCTCAATAGAAATATATCATACTTAATAAAGTAGGAATTCATCAAAAAAATAGGAAGAAAAACAAACTTTGATAAAAAATCTAAATGCAATGCATAATTACAACTAATAAAGAAGATGGGTAATCTTTTATCTACTACATAACTTTCAAAAGTGAGAAATGAAATTTGAAATGAACCTGAAATAAATTTGTTTCAAAGCAGTTCAGGATTCTGGTTAATTTGTAAATTGAGCACATTTTTTCCTATTTTAACTATTGATATGTTATCTGAAGAATCAAATTTTTATTAAAAATAGCTATCTTATTTCAAAAGATCTTCTTATCAATGGGCTAAAATATTTATGAAGTAATATTAATCACACAGGTTTTGAAAATATATCATCAAAAGTGGCTAATGCATTTTTCTTTCTTCTTCCAAAAGTAAATTGTAACAAAATTATTAACCTGTGAATAAATTTAAAAGATTCAAATTCTATTACTTGAATTTTCTAGAGTTCTCGGGACTTCAGGTAGACAGAGTGAGGAATCTCCCTGAAACTTTCATTTTAACATTAACTCAGAAGCAATTAATTATTTCATCACTATGAAGGTCTGTATTATTTAAGTAAAAGTGAAATTCTCTGTGAAATCTACCCAGCTTGTGAATTCTCTATTCTTTAGAAGCAATTTTCTTTTGCATGAAAAAATATTTCTCTACTTTTTAATTTTTTATTAAAACATAGGACAGTAAAATATTATTTTCTTCTCTTAATTAATATATAAATATATTTAACACTTATATAGAAAATATAAAATGCACTGATGTGTTTCTAATTGCTATTATACAAGAAAAAAACTATCTAATGGGCAAGTGTTACTCAATTGTTAGATTATCCCAGATTTTGTAGTAATCATTTCTCTGTTTTGAGGAATTTTTATAACTTCTAATATATTCATATACTGATATTTGGACTAAGTCCCTGGATTATGTTCCTAAATCTTTCTCCCTTTTTTGTTTTTGTTTGTTTTGGGGGGGTAACACTACCTCTGGTGGTCAGAGGCACTACCCAGTGGTGCTCCTGAGAGCCTCTGCTGGATTTGAACCGCCAAGCCTGCGGGGCGCAGTCCTGCACTCAACTACTTATGCCACCGGGCCTCAGTTCCTTATATATTTCTTTAAGCAGAATTTGTAGGTAAATTGGAACAAGTACACATACTTCAGATTTTGTGACAGTTAATCAAAATTTGTCTTAATGTGTGATATATATTCTTAAGGAGCTTAAAAGAAGTAGATGGTTGATTCAAGAAAAGCTTTCTGCCAAAGATGTAGGTCACATGCTACATTTTCTGCATATTAGCTTTTCAGTGTTGTCCTACAAAGACAGATACCAAGCCTATATGCAGGTTTCTTTTTTCCTTTTCCTATCATAGCATACTCCCAGGAAGTATGACCAGCCTCTACATATACTCACATTTTATGATTAGTAAAATAATAGGTAAGTGATCTCCTAATTGTCTTGTGTTTGTTAAAACATAGTTTTGTAAATGTCAATCAATCAGAAGCTTTTCTTAAAATCCTATACCTTTTATATCTCCAAGAATTAATTTTTTTATAGTTACAACATGCTACCTGATTCTGGGTAAGTTTGTTCCTTCAATAAACTCTTTGCTTTTGTTTGACTATAAATTCCAATTTTCTTTGACATTTCTTGGTATCAGAATTAAGGATTTTGAAAGAGTATTATTTTTATTGTCCATTTAAGGATAAGGATCATGCCAACACAAGAATATTTCAAAAAGAACACCTTCCCATTTCCACAGATTCTCAAGTTTGCCCGAGGAATTTCAAATCTTAAAATTCATCTTTTTGTGTTGAGTCATTCAGTAGTTGTTTGATAATGTGAGTTTTGTTTTATGTTTTTCTGTTTTATTTTACTTCGTCTGTTTTCATTTTGTTCTTGCAAGAATTGTTTACAAATATAAACCCTGCTAGTGACAGCAGTTTAAGATTCTTGTAAATTTATTATCCTAGTAGTTTTCAATTTTGTGAATTCACAAACTGTCTAAAAGTTATAGGCATAGGTTGACTAGTAAATATCAGTAGAGCAGTCATCAGTCATTAAAGATGGTTAAGAATTCTTTTGTAAGGGTAAATTAATTTAAGGGATGGGTCAGAAGTAACAGGTTTATTACTCATCAAAAGATGATATTCCAAGTCTCTCGCAACAAGTCACACATGGATATAAGCAAAACAATGTCAAAATTCAGCAGCATTCCTATTAACATTTTTGTTGAGTCTAAGAGTCCTAAGTTTTGAACAAACTCAACCCTTCATTGAAGATTTCAAATGCTACACTTTGGATCAATGTGGTGTTTCCTCCAGAGATTATGCCTGATATACAGACAAATACAATGGTTCTATCTATTTATACTTATCTACTGATGTGCGGTGAAGTAAAATTACATGCTATGACTGCTTTATCCAAAGTCTTTATAACTCCCACCAAGGTAATTGGTGGAAGAATCAAAGTGTCAAGGACACTATATTGGAGATTGGTCCATTTTGCCATTCCACTGTGTATGAAAGTAAGCCATTTCATATTCAGCCACAGAAAATCCCATGACCATAACCACAGACATAATAACCACCATCAATATGTGCAAGTCCCCTTGTGGAAGTTATGAAAGCATCAGAGGCACTCAATTCCACACCAAAGAGGCTTTATTAGTAGATTTTTTTTAATGCTTTATAATTTTCTTCTCAGATTGCTTCAATAAAAATATAGATGCATTAAATCAAAAGTGTCACTCATACTGTACAGTTCAAAGTAAATAACCTTGCTGATAAAGCAGTCAAAGAGGGTGCTTCTCAATTTATTCAAGCCTTAATGGTAACTAAAGGGAGATTATTTTAATTTGTTCCTAAATATTGGAAATTTAATGAATTAATTTTAGAAAAATTAATAAAATATTCAAGTTAACTATAATTGAGAAAAAGGAAGCAAAAGTAAATTATACTCAGAATTTCATAGGAAAATTATGATTAGGCCAAAATAACTATGTTTTACCTAAATTATTCATATCTGAATGCTAAAAGTTCTCCATCAAAGATACCATTTAAGGAAGATAAGGTGATTAAATATTTAAAGGCTCATTGTTGGGGTGATATTTTGAAGCTGCAGAGCTTATTACTCTCTCTGCTTTATCTTATCTATCCCTGTTACAACCAAGAAAGTAAGTACTGGTGATGATCTGCAGATGTTCACATTAGGCCTCTCCATGACACCTGGCATTGTGACTTTGTATTTAAAATTTTTTCTTGAAAATAAAATCCCCACTTGAGGAACAACAATTCTTTGCAATGCCAGAGGAATTCATTTTACTGGACAAGTAATTAAAGATGTAAATTTGTTTTCCAATGTCTCAAAGACTTTATTGCTTTTATTATCCACAATCTCCTGGTCTAGCAAAAAGAACTGATAGCATAACGAAATCCAATTAGCCAAGTTATCTGAATTCCTAAGCTTATAATGAACTAAAGTCCTACTCTGAATACTTTTAAATTTGTGGTTCACTCTGTTTGGGCCAAATATTTTCACATCCCCTTAAATTATTAGTGAGAAGCCCTAGGATCTTTCTTATCTTTTGATTTATTCTGAGACTAATTTAATTCAACATAAATCACTACTGCGTTGTCAGTCTTTGATTCAATATTATAGAAAACATCTTCCTTAAGTCAAAGAAGCTTTTAACTGCCACAATTTAGAAATACAGAGACCATGTATGATAGAATTTAGAAACACAGAGACCATGTATGATAGTTAGGTTGTGTGTATATGTGTGTGTGTGTGTCAATATGGCACATGTAAGAAGATATGGGTGGAGGTTAGCCTGTATCAATCAGATCACAGCCTGATGACCTCCCTTGGATATATAACTTTCTGAAATCCAGCCTCTCTCTTTCTTTCTGCTTTCACCCTCCTGCTTTCTGGTACCTGGAGAGCTGCTGGACTCCCACCATATTTGCATCAACATGGGCTCCACAAAACTGGGCACTCACTGGCCTGTAACAGTTCTGCATTCTACAGCATTGTATGTGACTGTGTGAGTCTGAAAAGGAATATATGGATTTATTTCTCTAGTAATTCCAGTCTTACATACTAGGTGACTAAGCATATTAGAAGAAGAATTGATTGAAAGACTAACAGAGTTTTATTGGAAGTACTATCTTTTGGAACTAGTTACTAACCCTTGTGTCACCAAAATTATAAGGAGTCAATACCTGGAACCACTTATCTCGAATGATGAGAAATAAAGCAATTTCCTGCATTGCTCAGTCAACTGACGAATTTAGATTAAAACTGAGTTCCACTGTGCCAATTGTCAGAAGCAGACAATATCTGAAACAGAGTGTTAGGCTGGGTAGACTAGAGAAACACAAATTGTGCCTCTCATATATGTGTAAGGGAGAGCTTTATGCCATGAGATAATATCTAGCAAACATCCCAACCCAGTCCAGAAAAAGTCCGTAAGTTCTATACCAGTACATTAGTCCATTACTAGTACAATATTCGTCCATAAATCCCTATTCAGACTGACACAACCACATGCAGTAATGCAGAATGCGGTAATATCACAAGCCAGTGGGTGCAGAGTTGTGTGAATTCAATGACTTTGTCTGGCAGCAATCTGAGTGACTCAGCAGCATGACAGTAGAGTAGAAAGAGAGAGAGAGAGATGTTTCCAGGATCTTCCTTATAAGAAGCCCACACCCACAAAGAGGCACGATTAGGCTGTGACCTGATTGACAGGCTAAATTCTACCCATATTTGCTCTTTTATATAAAGTTCTTTCTTATACACATGTGAGTGCCTGTGATAGCCCTTATTCCAGGTTTCAGGGATCCAATGTGGGGATTCTGCCAGTAACTAAGTATGTCTATTCCAATGATGCATTCTGGAACTGGGAAAATAACCACAGGATGGGTTCGGGGACCTACCGGATCCACAGTGTACCTGAGCTAAAACTCCATTAATAACTTGGCCTCCATAAACCCTCACTCTGACTGGCGGGCCTTTGAAACACTTTGGGTCCCCTGGAATTAGTGTCAGTTCAGAGCCAATGTCCAGTAATCCCCAAAAAGTTTGATTATTTCCTTTTCCCCAATGAACAGTCACTCTTGTGAAGGGCCTGAGGTCCCTTTGCGGAAGACTAGAAGAAAGACTAACAGCATAAACTTCCATGATGTGGCAGGGTCCTTCATCCAAGGGACCTGGCCTTCCCCTCATTCAAGTGGTTGTGGGTCTGTAAATTGGCTCAGGTCTGGGAATTGGTTGAGTGATCGTGACTGCCTACTCCTTTGTTCACCTGATCCAGTATTCTTCTGCCTGTATAAGTCACGTAAATATTTAGTAGTTTTCCCATCTATTTCACTCCTAGGGACACCATGGCTAAGTAGCCAATGCCATAATTCCACACGAGACAGGCTGCTTTGATTACCACAAAAGCCTTGTTGTCTATTATAACCACGTCTACCCTGTCTCTGTTGATTCACTGCTGACACTTGCCTTCTGTTACCACGGAGTCCAATCAGCCCCATTGTGGGCAAATATCGGCAGTTCCCACAGTTAATCCTGGTGCACACAACAAAGCAATTATAGGAGTCTTCAAAGATGCTGGGGCCCACCTCACAAACTTATTCCTTATGGTTGTAGTGAAGAATATGTCCTCAGGACACCCCCTTTTGGGGTCTATGGGAGTATCCTGATAGATCCATTCCACCATACCAATTTCCCTCAGCTTTTGGATGCCTTCTTCTACAGTGTACCAGGGTAGGTCAGGCACTTCAAGTTGGTCTAATCTAGGCCATCTGGCAGCCCATGCCTCAGTGAACCAGCCAAATAAGGAGTTGGTTCCTCTCTTAGCCTCTCTTGCTGAGACATTGAAAGAGTCTGTGCTTAGGGGTCCCATATCCAGAAACTCAGACTGATCTAACATTACATTTCTTGCACCAGTATCCCACACCCTTAGTAACCATTCTCAGGGATACTCCCCAGGCTTTTGCTTGTACGTATTTGAAAGCTTGAGCAGTTCTTTGTGAGTATAGCCTACTTCTTCTTGAGTAATCACCTCGGCCTCACCCTTAGGAGCTTTCCTTGTCTTAATTTTAGTTATAGGTCTAGCAGAAACTATCAATGGTGAGGGTGTTTCCTGGGTGATCTCAGCACTATCTTGTAAGTCATTTCCCTTGGGCAATGGTAGAGATGCAGCCCCACCTGGCATTTCAACTTGAGTAGGTTGGTTGATCTGCTCAGGTGTAGGTTGCTTTGTTGATTGTAAACTACTATCTTCAGCTGGGAGGGGCAGGTCTACTGACTGGGCTGGTTCACTTGTTAATAATGGTGGCATAATATCTTCCTCTTCTGAATCATCAGCCCATATATTCCCATCCCATGTTTCAGGGTCCCAATTTTTTCCTATCAAAGCCCTCACTTTGGCTTCAGACACTGCTCTAGATCTGCCATTCAGCTGACATTGTAATTCAGCCACTCACATAATGAGACTTTGGACCTGGTTCTCAGCAATATCGGCTCTTTTACTACAGGCAAGAAGGCTTTCCTTTGTAGCACCGGCCGATGCCTTCAAGACCGTGAGTCGGCACTTAAGGCGTGCTTCTGAGGCCCTGAGGCAATCCCTCTCCTTAATCACACAGTCCATTTTAAGGAGGACCAGCCAACCAGCTTCCTTATACTTGGCATCTTGACAAAACTGCTGGAATATATCAGACATATGTGTTCCCAGAACCTCTCCTGTAACCAGCACCCCATCGATCGGTGCTCCTACTTTAGTTACTAGCTTTGTTATTTCACACCATGGACTAGTAGGATTGGCAAAATTATCCATGGCTTTAGGTGTAGAATTAGCATCACCAGTGCACTTAAGACTAATCAGATTGGAGAACCAATCAAAGAGACCCATGTTTATGATTTTATTTCTCTAGAATCACTCCTGGTACCACTTGTGTCTTGCAGGGTTCTCTTAGAGAAACGAAATTCAGAACATTAGTAATTCTTTTTATATTTAAATATTGAGAAAGGTATATAAGATAAGAAAAAGTTAACTATAAAACAATACAGATTGCTCAGTGCAACTCACTTGCGTGAGACGGCTAGAAGACTGGCAGTCCTTCAAGTCTTGAGGGCCGCTGAATAGTCTTCTGTAGAGCAATCCAGGCTATCTGGCCACAGGCAGCAAACAGCAGAGCAGGTCTCCAACAGTCAGCCAGATGACAGAGTCCAACAGTCCCCAGCTCAAGAGATGTATATCCCAGGAGCGTGGCGAAGCAGGGCTTGAAGGATCCTCAAGTCACAGCAACACAGTCTACGATTAGGTGTCCCACGGGTAGTGTTGCTTGGAGGTCGAGGCACAGGATGAACAAGGCTGAAGATCCGGAAGCAAGAGAGAGAGGGCGGGACTTACCGAGCCCTTCCTATCTCTGCCCTTCAATTCATCCCGCGTGTTCATTGGCCGTGCTGTCACAACAGACCCACCAATCTTCTGTGGCCATGTTGGCATAACAAACCTACCCATCACAGATGCCCTGGTGTGTGTGTGTGTGTGTGTGTGTGTGTGTGTGTGTGTCTCTCTCTCTCTCTCTCTCTCTCTCACACACACACACACACACACACACACACATACAGTGATTGATGGCCAGGCCTAAACCCTGAGCCAAACTTGAAAATGTTCCTTTTTACTTTTGCTATAGTCATGTTTTCCTGAATATTTATATTTTAGTCCCTGTTTTATTGGCTATATATTACCCACCAACTTCAAATCAACCTGGCCTTTCCTGGTGGGTCTTTTCATTGCAGGGATCTGATTGGGTTGCTCTTGATCTATGGAAAATGAGCAATAGAGAAGCAATTCATTATTACTAGTTTCCATTGGTAAATAACTTTTTAAAGATATGAATGCAACCAAGACTATAACTTAACTGTCAGTCTTAAAGCAGTCTTTATTGAACTGAATAAGGTCACTCAAGAAAGGCTAACTAAAAAATCTTCAAAGCATATTAGCAGTAATCTTTGTATGTCCATATCAACAGCTCTTTCCTGAAAAGACAAAAGCATATAAATGTCAATGGTACAATGAACAAGAGATCTCTAAAATCTATAAAAACTGCATTATCAATAAAAAGTAGCTCAATTAAAAATCAGCAAATGATATAAGCAAACTAAAGATGACATTGAAATGGCTAACAAACATACAAACGAATATTTGAAATTACTAGACATCTGGGAAATGAACGTAATAGACATTGATGGAGTCTACACAAGAGTTTAATACAGTACAGGAGGTTGAGTGTACTAATGAAAACTTCTGCTGGTACTCTAATGTTAAAGAACCCTAAACTGTTCTATTCGCTATAGGAAGGAAGTATTTAAGAATGGGAATTCCCACTTGGGATCAGGTGAAGCAAAGACCTAGTTGATGAGAATAAACATTGATGAAGGGACATTGATGGTTTTCTGGTCCAGAGCCCGGCAGGGGACCCCAGACCATAAGTACATAAGTGGGCAAAATGGCTTGAGAGTAGGAAAGAGCCCTCTTTGGATTCAAAGAACTAATTCCTATACCTGCCAATAAATTATTGATAAAAGCCCAAGGTTAAGCTGTAGGAATATGGAGATGCACTTGGAGGTGGAATGAAGATGGACATTTGTATGAGACTTGGAAGATTTAAACAGATCTTGTGTAAAGTGATTGCCTCTCCCTTCACTGACTTTAGTATCAGCCTAGATATTATGGGGGAATCTCATAAAAGCAAAATTCATGAGTGGAACATGTCCTCTGGACACAGCATTTGGCTTGATGTTCAGATGTTCTTACTTGATGTTCAGATTTTGGACTGGATGGCTCTCACCACCAGATAAGACATTTCCTCAAACTTTCAGGAGTTTCCTTGAGATGTTGTAGAACTCAGGAACATGAGAGGATGCACTCAAAGGAGAGCGAGAGTTGGGAAATGAAGTTGAATCATATGGTGGTTATATAACGTGGTGTTGATTGAAGACTAAGATTGAAGTGGTGGACTTTAATCTGTGAATCAGGTCACAGCTTGATGACTTCATTTGGAGATGTGACAGAGATAAAGAAGTCACTGGAAGCCAGAGACTCTCCCTGAGAGACATTCCTGTTGATAAGCCAGATGGAGCTTACTGATACAGTCAGAGTCTTGGAGCTGGAGAAGTCACGCGGAGACCTACACCAGTGCTAAAATGCTTCCACTGCCACTGGATCCATAAGAATTTCCACCAACTGGCCTGTAATCTTCCTGCACTCAGTTCATTGCATATGATGCATGAACGTATAGACTGTTATTGGACACATGGACCAATATTGGACATATGAGTTTGATCTGGACTGGGCTAGGGTGTTTTATCAATATACAATTGCTCTTTTATATAAAGTTCTTTCTTATACACATATGAGTGCCTATGAATTTGTTTTTCCAGTCAACCCAGACTAGCACAAATAACATCATGGGAGAATGGAATATTTGAGGCATCATCCCTCAATCCTCAACTTCTTGGAACTAGCTTATAGACAAGCTTATTAACACAGATTCATTTTTCTATACCTCACACAGAGATATTAAGTCAGGTTATTCATCTTTGCTGGAAAGAGCCTATATGAATATCCCAACCCATGCCAAATCTATGGGAATGCTTTCAATATATCAATGGTGCACTGGTTACAACTTTCAAAGCCACCCAATGATGAGGGTGTCCAGATATCTGTTGAGTTGTACTTTCTGTCTGTGAAGGAACAAACCTTTGACCATGATTTCCACAGAACTAAATTATAAGATGCTCTTTGGGCATCAGCTGGACTCAAGGATGTATTTCAACTGAGGTACTGTATTTCCTTTTACTTTCCTCTTGTCCCACTATCAAACTCAGCCTTCATTTGGGTTTCAGAATTTTCTCTCTGTTGCAGTACTCTTGAGCAATCCCTCTGAGACCTCTCATACCCACTTTTTATTATTTACAATTCTTGGATCACACAGGAAAGTCATCCATTTGTGTGGACAAAGTTGATCCTTCACTTTTACATACTCATAAAATTTTGAAACACTTGATGTTCCCTTATCCT
>PVJH01039354.1:0-16474 GCA_004026705.1 Nesogale talazaci
ATATATATATATATATATATATATAAAATAAAAATCATAACAATATAAAAACCTGTACATAGTTCACGATCTATTCATTGTCCTCCAGTAGTGTCCTCTAGTTGAGTCGGATGGGCTGCCACACCCTGGACCCATAGTATGGCCTTTGCACTCCATCTAGAAGTCCATCATCTGTTGCACACCCTTAGTGTTTTGCCATGGTGTGGTGGTGTCAGACAGGGTATAATCCTGACCCTGTTTCTCCATTGGTGACTCCAAAAGGCCTTGTTGAGGGCAGCTGTCTTTCATAGTGGGGCTAGCCATATGATCCTCTCTGTGAATCAGCTGTTCTGTGTGGGAATATCATCCTGAAAACTCGGTGGACCAGGCTGCACTCCATTCTCCTCCACCCCCTTCATTTGTTCTCATGTGCTCTTGTCAGGCATATCTCACTCCCCAATGACTCTAGGCAAACTCTCCTGGGGGAGAGGTGACTGTCCCTGCCATTGGGATTGGGGTACAGACCACTTTTTGGTCCCCCATCCCTGAACCTGTCCATGTCACCTCCTTCCCCCCTCCTCCCTGTCCCCTAGGAATGGGAGTCTGTTCAGCCCCAGTCTATTGCTCTCTCCCTGGTGAAATGGTATTTCCATAGAGGAGACTTTGGAGAACTTCTTGCTGTTGTTCCCTTCTCCCTCCTTCATTAGTGGACGTTGTACTTCAGTGCCCACGAACCCAGAGAGCTGTCAATGCACTGCCACATACCTGTGGAAATTGAAACCTAATCACTCTGCCCTCACATTTTATACCCCAGTTCCAGTTACAACCTCTGGCTTCTTGTTTTATCAACAGCCAGCAGTCTGAGTCAGGAGGAACTCCAGTTAACATCAAACCCATAGGGTAGAGTGGATCTGGAATGGGCCAGTTCTTAGTTAGAAATGTCATTCTTGACATGAAGCTCTTTCATATATATGTATATATTCAAATATATTTCATATTTATATAACAGGATTGCAGGAAGGCTTATTAATGATGTGTGATATGCATTGTCTGCTGAAACTGAGAAAGGGTAGCAAAATTTTCTGGTGAAGGATTTCAGCTCTCAGTTTGGCTTACAATTCAATGTAAAGAATACCAGATCCAACCAAAAACAGGACCAATGCATGTAATAAACCTAAATAGAGAAATGGTTGAAGTTGTTAAATATTATCTCTTCCTCGGTTCCTGAGGTGGTCATGTACCTATGTTAATTTCTTGATTGAGATATAGGTGTGGAGTCTAGCCTGCTAGTTTGGAGATAGCCAATGAGGCCTCTATGTGGGCATGGCTTTCTCCTGAGAATTCTGGGAAGTCTCGCAGTATTTCCCAGTTGGAAAAGAAAGACTTGATTCAGTCTCCAAGATGACGAATCACTGACACAACAAGATGGCAGTGTCCAAGGGACTGAAAGAGTCGGAGGAGCCAGAGGAGAAGCCACACGGTCTTACTCTGACGGAACCAGATCTCTGAAGCTGGAAAAGCCACAGAGACACCCCTGCCAGCACTGAGATGCTTCTACTGCCAATGGATACTGCTAATGGACCCTAAGCTCTGGAAATGAGTAGCCATGAGGGGACCCCTTCCAGATCCAAGAGTCTGCACCCAGGGGCCTGTGACTTCATGAGTTGGAAGGAGACTTTATAGACTAGTATCAGACATATGGGCTAATATTGGACTTATGACTTTGAATTGGGCTGAATTGGGATGCTTTTTCAATGTTCCATTCCTCTTGTATATAAACCTATTCCCTATATCCATATGAATGTCTATGAATTTGTTTCTCTAGTCTACCCAGACTAACACAGATCCACTATCAAAGTCCATGAAAACAGGAGTCCAAAGAACAAATAATGACTTCTACTAGGTAAATGTACTACACAAGACTTCTTTAGATTATATAAAAGGAAGGACATTTTTAGACTACCACGTAACTGACCTAAGCCATGGTGCTTTCTATTGCACACAGATTGGATACCATGTATCATTAAAGAATCATGGTGAAGCACCTCATCACCTGAATGAATCTGTAGGCCAGTGTGTGGAGTGGAATTACTCAATCACAAAAGTACAAATATTGTATGAGATCACTGTCAAAAACTCTAGGCAGGTATTTCATACAAAATGTATTAGTCTGGATTAACTAGAGAAACAAATCCATTGACACTCATAAGTGTATAAGAAAAAGCTTCATATAAACAACCAATTGTATATTGAGAAAACATCCTAGCACAGTCCAAATAAAGTCCCATAATTCTGATATTTGTCCGTATGCCTGATACGAGTGCAGACATTACACTTTAGACTTATGCCACACATTCAATTGTATCACATACAGAAGTTCACAGGCCAATGGGTAGAAGGCCATGTGGATCATGTGCCAGTGGAAGCATATCAACACTGACGCAGGTCTGCAAGTGTCTGCCTCTGCACTCCAAGTTTCTTAAGAGCAGTAAAGGGATGACAGAGACTATGCTCTGCTTCCAGGGAGAAAGACAGGAGTTCCCAGAATCCTCAAGAGAAGGCCATGTTCACAAAGAGACATCATGGAGTCTGACTTTTTTGACAGGCTAGAATCTACCTCTTAACTCAACTTGACAGGAGACTGTAACTGCCACACACAAAACAAGCAAGCAAACAATTTTGATGGGTATAAAGGATCAGAGGAAAAGTGACAGGAGATGAAAGAGGAGGTGAGGGGGTGAATAGGTGTTAACTTATGAGAAGGGAAAGATAATGTCTTACAAAGGAGAAGCAGGGTGGAAAGGAAAGGAGGGGTACAGGGCAAGACACAGAGATTTGGTAAGTCAAAGTCCCTTAAAACCTTGTGAATCTGTGTCTACTTATCTTTATGATGCTCCTCCTGTGATTTGGAAGTGTTGAATTTCACTCTTAGTAACTCTCCTGGGCTGATTTCTGCTGAGTCCCTCTGGTCTGTGTTACTCAATTGCCATCTTCCCGGGGGGTTGACAAGTTCTTTTTTGACACTTTGCAGTGGTCTTGTGCAGCAGATTTGCCCAGTGCAATGCATCCTTTGATTTCTTGACTGCTACATACGTGGGTGCTGGTCAGATCCAAATAAAATGAAATTCTTGACAATTTCAATAGTCTTCCCATTTATCATGATGCTTATTGATCCCATTGTGATGATTTTTGTTTTCCTTCCATTGAGTCATTAACCATTCTGAAGGCTGCAGTCTTTGATTAGAAAGTATACCAAGTCTTCTTTATTTTCAGCAAGCAAGGTTGTTTAATCTGCATACTGCAGGTTGTTACTGAACACATTCCTCTTCCTATACTGCAGCTTCTTGAAAGTGTGGATATGTCTCATACACAGAAAATGGAAGTTTGCAGACATTATCAAGTTAAATATTTCTAAGGGGAGATTATCCCAGATTACCTGTATGGCCCTAATACTTCACAAGAGTCCTTATAAGATGGAAGCTGGAAGGTCAGGGGCTGTTATGTAGTTATTAGATGCCATCCAGTTGGTTTCAACTCACAGCAACTCATGTACAGCAGAACAAAGCACTGCCCAGACCTCACCATTTTCACCATTGTTATGTTTGAACCCATTGCTGCAGCCACTGTGCCGATCCTTCTTTAGTCTACCTCTCTTTCACTGCCCCTCTACTTTACCAAGCATGATGTCTTTTTCCAGGAATTGGTCTCCCTTGATAACATGTCCAAAGCACATGAAACAAAGTCCCTCCATCCTTGCCTCTAGGGTGCACTCTGGCTGTACTTTGTCCAAGACAGATCTGTTTGTTGTGTCGGCAGTCCATAGTACTGTCGATATTCTTCATCAGCACCATAATTCAAATGCGTTCTTTCTTCTTCAGTGCTTCTTATCTGTTGTCCAACTTTCACTTGTCTAGGAAGTAGTTAAAAATATCCTGCCTTGGATCAGGGCCCCTTAGTCCTCAAAGTGACATGCCTCCTTTTCAACACTGAAAAGATCCTATATAGCAGATTTACCCAGTGGAAGGTGTTGCTTGACCCCTTGACTGCTGCTTCCATGAGCATTGAGAACCAGAGCAAGAAAGACTTTAAAGATGAAGGATGAAGTCCCAAGGCAGGGAGTTCAGAGGACCTGTGCTCTTGTTAATATGAGCTGCTTTTGAGTTAATTCCTGCTCACAGTGACCACGTGTGTGCAGAGTAGAATTGCTCTGCAGGGTTTTTCAAGTCTATGATTTTTTGGGGTGTGTGTGGAGGAGTAGATTATCAGGCCTTTCTTCCAGAGGTGAGATGAAGCAACATAGCTAAGGTTGGGGTTAAAAAATAACTAAAAAGAAGCAGCATAGCACCGTGGCTCTTGCCAGCAAAGATGAGAAATACAAAGAGGCCAGAGTGCTGGTGAAAGAGTGGATAGTATGCTGCAATCCAGAGAGTAATGACTAAATATAAGGTCATGTGCATCCCCTGAAAGGTTCTGGGCATTAAAACATGGATGCCATTTCTGTCGAGTCCGTTCTAACCCATGGTGACCCTCTGTGTAGCAGAGTCAAACTATACTCCATGGAGTTTTCAATGGCTGATATTTTGGGATGTGAAGCTTTTCTTCCAAAGTACCTCTGGGTAGACTCAAGCTTGCTACTTTTCAGTTAGCAATTGTCTGAAGTTGGGTTCTCTACGGTACAACACCATATGCAATCAAGTCCTTCAAATAGACTGACTTCTCAGAGCAGATTTTTCTCATGGAAGTGACGACACTATATCAGATCACATTGCGGAGGGTGAGGGTGGTGGCAACTGCATCATAACTGCCAATCCACTCAGAATCATGACCCAGTAAAGCTGACACACAACTTTAACCAACAGCAGCAGCCATGTGCACCGCCAAGGCACTCTTCCTGGGCAGTCTGCTGGGATAATGGTGACATTGGTCTGCGATATGCATGGTTGGCAGTTTGAAATCACCAGCACTTCTGAGGGAAAAGACGGAGCCTTCTAGTCCTGTACACAATCGCAGTCTCAGAAACCCACAGAGGGGTTGACTCCTTGGCAGTGAATTTGGTTTGGGGAGGTTCTCTCCTCAGGCATCGTTAGGTTAAACAAAGATGAAGGCACAGAGATAAGTCCAATCCCTTGGAGGAGCCTGCAAGAAGCTCATGGGTGCACAGGGTCATGGGTTATATCTCTGGAATCCTTTTGTCTTGGCCTGGATTACCAGATAATACTGCCCAATAAAGTGAGAGAGAATAAGGGCATTTATTCCCCCAAAATCTGCATCGCAGACTTGTCACGACTGGCTGGTTCTCTCCCTAAGTTATGGTAACAGATTCCTCCCCACTTTTAATCTAAAAATCAATAACTGAATTGTGCCCATATTGAAAATGGTGGTCTCCATTTGTGATTCTGAGGTAATTGGTTTTCATTTTGTGATTTATTATAAATATTAACTTCTACATATTAAGGAGGTAGGAAAAGAATGAGTTGAATCTTGAGTTAAGCCTCACAAGAGAGTGACTTTAATACCACATGTATTCAACTTGTTCCTTTGTTTATGTCACATCTTTTAGCTGACAAGAAAGAAATGAACAGAAAGGAATGACTTGACTACGACCAAAAAAAGAACTGTTTGGAGCAGAGCATATTCTTTGGATTAAAGCCCTGCTCTGAGAATCTACTAGACTTAGAGGAAGATTGATGCCAACACACATAACTATCTCCAAGGAATACCAGGGTCACAGGTGTTGAAAGGGAACAAGACTGTTCCCCCCAGCCCCCAGAGCCAACAAAACAGAATGATTTCTCCTAGAACTGGAGCCCCAAATTCAGACTTCTAATGTCTTAAATTGAGAGAGTAAAGTTCTGTTTGTTAAAGCCATCTGCTGTGGTATTTCTGTTATTGTGATACTGAATAATTATGGCACTGGGGTTGGTGACCAAGCCCATTCCCTTTGAGCCATGTGTGTCAGCATAGACTGCTCGAGCAAGTTTTTAATAGGCGTCTTGTCAGAAGTAGATCACCAGATCTTTCTTTCCAGGGGCTTCTGGATGGATTCAAACGACCAGTCTTTTAGTTGGTGCCTGAATGTCTTCATTGTGTACATCACCCAGGAACTGGAGGCACAATGTGTCCCTTCATCCTGACTGCACCTTTGCAAACAGTCTAGTATGTTCCTCAAATTACCCACTTTAAGTGGGTATTTGCTTCTTGTGAGGGTCTCAACTGAGGCAGGAAGGATGTGTCTGAATGGGACTGTGGTGGTTCCATAGTCTGGTGTCAATTTGAGAGGACTAAAGGTGAAGGGGTGGAGTTTGGCCTGTCAGTCAAGATATAATCAGTGAGGCCTCTGTGTGGGCATGGCCTTCTTCTGAGCATTCTGGAAGCGCCTGTAGTTTTCTTCCTTGGAAACAGGAGACGTTGCTCTCTTTCTACTCACTTCCTTGGAGATGCTCTACTGACAAGGCTGACCCTCTGAGAGACATCTCTGAGGAGGAGCCACATGGACCTACCCTGAGGCAGCTAGAATTGTGAACCTGGAGGAGCCACGTGGAGACCCCTCCCAGCGAAGAGATGCTTGTACCACCACTGGATCTGAAGACTTCCTGCCCACTGGCCCGCAGTCGTCCTGCATCATTGCATATGTTTCGTGAGTCTGAAGAGGACTTTATAGATTGGTATCAGACATATGAGCTAATATTGGACTTATGGGCTTGGACTCGATAGGTTGGGATGCTTTCTTAATGTACAATTACATTTCACATAAAACCCTCTCTTCTACACATGTGAGTTTCTATGGATTTGGTTCACTAGTCTACTTGGACTAGCACAGGGACTTTCTCATGGAAGCTGGAACTCCCCATAGCCTGTAGATTCCTCTTGTGAAAAGGGGACTGGCCACGACATCCGATGCTTCCAAGTCAACTACAAGCTGGCTTGCAACCTAGTCTCCCTGCTTCCTGGTCATGTGGTCCTGGGCAGAGAGGTTTCTTTGTACATTTGCCTTTCTGTCAAATGGACATAAAGCCTCCCTCTCCCACTCGTTGCCATCATCTCCTTGGGCTGCTGTCACACAAATGCCACAAGTAGGCATCTTTAAAGAGTATCAGTGTATAGCCTCACAGATCTGGAGGCTGAAAGTCCTAGTCAAGGTCTGAGCTGAGTCGATTCCTTCATAGTCTATAGTGCCTGGCCTTCCCTGTGTGTTGACTTGTTGAATTCCTCACAACACCTGTCTTACTCTTCTCCTGTGTGTGCCTGTGTCTACTCCGGTCTGTTTATAACTCCGAAGTGGTTAGATTTCTAACCCACCCTATTTGGGTGACTGGGTGCTACAAATGTGGTACAAATGGCTAAGTGATTGAGTACGTGGTTCAAATGCACTCAGAGGTGCCTCAGAAGACAAGCGTGCTGATATGCTTACTGAAGATCACAGCCTTGAAGACCCGGTGGAGAAGTGTCACGCTGTGGCTATAGGCTGCAACGAGCAAGGGCGTGAGCATGATCTAACTAACCATCCTGCTTTTGAGCAGAATCACATCCGTAAGGTCAGGGGTGGAGGGTGACACAGTTTGATATGCTAACAATTCAAATGACAACACAGTTGTTTGTGGGGAGAACCAGTGAAAACGAAGATAAACTCCTGGTTGACGTGTGCAAGGCGGGCCAAGGGCAGAGGTTGCATTCAGACCTGGAGGTTTGGTTCCTACTTTGTCCTGTGCTGGTTGTGTCACCCTGGGAGAATGGATTGACCTCTGAGAGCCTCACATGTTTTTCTGCAGATGTTGGTCCGGTTACATCACATTATAGGTAACTCCCTGGTCTTGCCCAACAGGTGACAACATTCTTGAGGACCTACCAGAGCATAAACATGCACGGCCATATCCCTGAGAGAGGCACTGAATCTTCCTGGTCATCCCAGTATCTTGATATAGCCTGTAGCCCAGAACCATTGCTGAGAGACTATTAATGGCTTCAGTGAGCATTCCCTACTCTGTGCCCTGCTCTGGGGTTCTTCCAGGGAGAGTCGCAAACATTCAGCAAGTGGTATGAACAGCTGTAAGCCAGAACAGCACCCACGAGGCTACAGGAACTCCAAGGAGGCAGCCCATTCCACCTAGATGGGTGGGTGCCTTCAGGGCAGGTCTCCTGCAGGAGGCCAACCCAGAGCCGCATCTGGGACGATGTCAGCTTGGCTTTATAAATCTGTGCACTGGTGACATAGTGGTTCCGCGTTGGGCTGCGATTTGCGCTGGCGTCAGTTCAAAGCCACCTGTCGTTCCACAGGAGGAAAGAGCGAGCGAGTCTAGGCCACATATGGCATCCATTGTACTTACTGCTGCCATCTGCTGGCACAGAAGGTGACTCTTCCCTGGGATTCAATGAATAGTGATGAAGGAGGATTGCTGTCTTGTGTTTGAAATAAGGGTCCTCATCCATCCAGCCATCACCCTCAAGAAACAAATCTAGAACAGGACAATGGTCAGTGGAGAGAATTTCCTGTCACCTCACTGAGTGAGCTTCTTGGACTGGGAGCCTGAGGAGAAGCTACATGTTAGGAAGGGAGGGAGCCTCTTTTATCTAAGAGGCTGAGGACAGAGGGTGGCTCTGCAGAGTCCCTGTTTTGAACCCAGGTATTAAGATCCCACCTCTGTTATTTCTTAGTAACACTGAGTCTGGGACAAGTCACAGGATCACTCTGTGCCTCCGTTTTCTCATGCCTAAGCAGGGATAGCAGTTCATGCGTGTGGAATACACCGTACGGATAGACGGTGTACAGCCACCTCGTACAGGCCTTAGGTGTGTGAATTCATCTATCCTCAGGACAAGCCTGGGAGGTGAGTGTTGCTGAAATTGTCTCCATTGTACAGATAGAAAAGCTAAGACCAGAGAAAGACATGAACTTGTTTGAAAGGGGGGTGTTGGGATTTGAGGCCCGGCCACCTGAGCTCAAGCCCCTCCTTCATTACCTAGCACACGTTGTAGGTTAAATAATGGACTGTTGCGGTGAGCTGCTGTCCAAGTCACTGGACCCATGGAACAACATGCTGCCCAATCCTACACCCTCCTTGTGCTCCTTGAAGTGTTGGTTTATTGGCAGATTTTCGGAAGTGGTTCCCCAGCCTTGTCTTTCTAGTCCATCTTAGCCTAGCAGTTCCATTGCAACCTGCTTTGTGTCCAAGAAACAGGCAAGCTGGAATGAAGCTAGAAATTAAACCTGAGTCTGGCACACGGAAGGAATAATTCTATGACTGAACCACCTGCACCAGAAAACCAAGTACATGTGTAGTTCTGCTGATTCTGACTCATGACCTCCCCATATGTTACAGTAGCAATGTTCCATCGTATTTTTTTTGGCTATAATCTTTATGGAAGCAGATCACCAGCTCTTTCTTTTGTGTGGATCATTTCAATCAGTTTCCCCTCCCTCCCCTCCTGCCCACACCTTTGTCCTAGCCCCTTGGTATCGTTACTCCCATTACTGTTCATGAGGTGTTTAACTCATCTGGATTTCCTGTGTTGTGAGCTCTTATCTGTACCAGTGTACATGCTCCCGTCTAGCCAGAACTGAAAGGCAGGACTGGAGTCATGATAACAGGTGAGGGGGAGAGAGGAAGCCTCAAAGAACCAGAGGAACACTGTGCTCCATTTGTGCTATACCGTGCTGTTCCTTGTGATCCTTCTGTGAGGAGATGTCCTATAGATGGGTCTGGGATCTCTGCTCCACCCCCCTCTCATTCTCAATAATATGGTTTTGTTTTGTTTGGGGTCTTCTGTTGCCCATTACCTGATTCTGTTGACACCTCATGATCTCACAGACTGGTGTGCTTCTTCCCTGTGGGCTTGTTGTTTCTCTGTTAGATGGTTGCTTGTTTAACATAAAACCTTTAAGACTCCAGATGCTTTATCTTTTGATTGCCAGGCACCATCTGCTTTCTTCACCACATTTGCTTATGTACCCATTTTATTTTCAGTGATTTTGTCTGGAGGGTGAACATCACAGAATGCCAGGTTCTTAGAACAAAATGTTCTTGCATTCAGCGAGGGCTTGTACAAGGCCCAAAGTCTGTCCATTTCCTCCATGTATTACCATATAAATATATGTACATAGGCTAATCCCTCTATTTTATGAGTTAATATATTTGCATAAATGCACACCTATATTTTTACCTCTATCCATAGCTTTGCTTCCCGGGTCTTTCCTCTATTTCCTTTTACTTTCCTCCTGCCCCTCCGTCACACTTGTCCTTCTTCTGCCTGTTAGTAATTCCTCTCAGCTAGGTTGCTATTACTCCAACACCACTAGGTTCTCTACATCCTCCTTGTTGTTGCTTCTAATTCTCTGGTTGTTCCCCTGTCTATGGCATTGTTTTCCCACCACTCTTTCCCCCACCTCCTCCTTCCCCCAAGTCCCTCAGGAACTGTCAGTCCCATTGCTTTCTCCTTGGGCTTGCTTCCCATGCCGATCTTCTACAGGTAGACAAAGCAACAATATCAGAGACAAAACAAAAAGAAAACAAAAGATTGAATAAAAGGAGAAAAGCAAAAAAAAAAAACCTAGAAAAAAACAAATGAAAAGGCATACATAATTTCAGGTCTACCTGCTGACCTTCATGACCTTCTCCCACCTGCTGTGCGTGTGTGTGTGTGTGTGTGTGTTCCAGAAACTGCCCCTCCTAGTTGGGAAGTCTATTTTGGGTTTTGTGGCTCAACTTTGCTCCTGTTGCTGATCTGTTCTATTTCCTTCTTGGATCACCCCATTGTGTGGGATGGTCAGACCAGACTAACTCCCCACTGTAGTGTCCCCAGTATTGTCTTCTCAGTATGTTCCAGTGAGGGGACTTCATGCCTCCAGCGGATGTTGGTCTTACCGTCCTCTCTGTGGCCTAGCAGCTCTGTGCAGGGATGTCCTCCTCAGGGTTTTGATGTGCCAGTGAGGGATCTAGTGCCTCAATCTCTGTTTTTCCTTCTTGGCTTGCTTCTGTATGGACATGGCAGGCTGGCCCCTCTACCCAACCTGTGGGTTTAGTGTTGACCTCGGTAGCACATACTTCTGAGGGGTGGGGGTTGCCAGTTTGGCTCTGACTGAAGTCTGGACCATGCTCCACATGAACCTTCCACTTTTAGATTGGTCATGGAAAGCAGTCCAAAGCAAGATCCTCTCCGCCCCCCCCCCCCCCCCCCCCCCCCCCCCCCCCCCCCCCCCCCCCCGCCCAAGACAACTCTGAACCACCACTGTCCTCATAAATTTACATACAGTAGGTGCTTGATAAATGATCATTATTGTTACTTAAATTATAATTTCGCCGGAAGAGTGGGTTGGGGAGAGGGAGGGCAAGGACGATGCCAGACTGGTCTGTGAGCCCAAGGAGGGCCTGTCACTGGGGGACGGTGTCAGGCTTGCGGCACCGTGGCATTTTGGGGTCCTAGTTATTGACCAGGCGCTGCGCCTGCTCGTAGGACACGTGCGGGTGTCGCTGGCGCAGGCGCAGGCGCACCACATTGTAGTCCGTCTCGTACCCCTTCTGCTTGCAGCTGAGGCTCCAAGAGAGGTTGCGGCGCGAGTCCAGGAGCTCACGCAGATTCCTCTCCATGTGCGCGTTGTGCCGGTGCAGCTGGTCCGTTCCCTGCAGAGGGGCGGGACGGACTGGAGAGGCCGGAGCAGAGCGTCCTCTGGGGTGGAGGTGAAGGCCCCACTGGGGCTTGGTGTGCCAGGGGAGGAGACCTGCGATGCCCGCCTCTCCCCCAGCAGGATGAGGTGTGCCTGCAACCTCAGAGCCAGTGTGAGGGAGCCGAGGAGGCTTGGAGGGTCTTACTTATGCCAGAGTAAGTGGGTCATCAAGGGCCCACGTGGGAAAGGTCGAAGATGAGGCGACGTGGGTGGGAAGGGTTACCTGGGCCGTGTGTGAGGGGAAGGTGTTTGCCAGGGAAGGTCTGTGCCAGGACAGGGCAGAGAGGAACAAACCTGAGCGAGGCGCGTGGCCTCAGGTAGTTGGGTGCCCACGTGTCTCTGGTACGTGCGAACCAGGGGTCTGTCGAGCTTCTCTCGAGTCTCCAAGTGACTTTTCAACAAGGGACCCTGATTGGAGGGTGTTGTGCAGAGCAGTGAGGCCCACCGGCAGTGTCGTGCCCTCGGCTGCTCCCCCCGCCTCCACCCCCCCATCACCCCGCATCCACCTCCTCCGAGTGTACCTTGATGAGACCACGGGTGATGTACATTTCTTGGTTGAACTTTGTGCACCGGTTGATCGTTCCCCTCATGAGTCCAAAGGTCATGTTCATCTTTTCCTGGAGACACAGGGAGGCGAGTGCGCTGTCATCTGGCCGCCGCCAGCCCTTCGGATGGCCCAGCTCCAAGTCACCCCGGCTGCAGTTGCTCACCTTCAGCTCCATGGTCTCGCGCATCTTCTGCGCGAGTGTGGTGCACACGCGGTCGCTGATCTGCTGCTGCTGCTCCATCACGTGCTCCTCGTTCTTGGCCATGTCCACCAAAGTGTCCTTGGACTCCAACAACAACTGCTTGGCTTCATACAGCGCAGCTGCGCACTCTGCGGGAGGGCAGATGCGCGCAGGTGGGGCACTAAACCCAGGGACCCCAGAGCCTGGCTTTGTGCACCCCACCTCCTCTAGTCTCAGGGAGCGGCGCCTCTCAGCGAGGGAGGCATTGGCAGAAAGTCTAAGGGAGAGGGCGAGTAGGGTCTTCAGTAGGTTTCAGTGGAAGTAGAGGTGGGAATGCCTTTCCCAGCGTGGGCAGCAGGATCGCAAAACTCCACTGGGGACTCGCTTTTAGCTCTCACATTTGGTGAGGGCAAGGGGCGGCTGTGGGTGGGGGAAAGGTGCACCAATGACCAAGTGGAGTCTGACGGGTACCTGGAGTATAGGTGCCCACGGGATCTGGAGGTGGCGTTTTCTGGCCCTGAAGGCGCGGGGTGGGCACTCTGGATAGGTCAAGCCAGGAGTGGCGGCCAGCCTGCTCCAGAACCTTGTCTAGTGGCTGATTCATTAACTCCACAGCTTGGAGTCGCTCCTTAAAGCAGTGGTCTAGAGTGTCCCGACAAGAGGCCAGGGCCTGGAGGTAGGGAAGAAAAGGGAGTCAGAACTGGGAGGTGGGGCTAGGAGACTGCAGAGCAATTTTGTCTCCGTACTGACCCACTTATCTCTGTAGCTATTGCAGCTGAAAGGATCGATTTCCAAGACAAAGCGCCGACCCAGTCCCCCATGGTCTTTTGGGAAGGGGCAGCAGAGTTTGGTGGCAGCCCCCCTATTCTGAGTGTCAACTGCTTGGATTCTGTGTCTAGTTCTGTTCCTGGTCCCCAAGAAAGCCTTCCTTCCTCACTTCCCCCATCTGTAAAATGAAGAGGTTGCCAGATAACCAGTAGACCCCCAACTCATGGTGTCCTTATGTGAGTAGAACTGGGCTCCACTTTGTGGTGGTTTTTCATAGCTGGTTTTTTGGAGGCAGATCATCAAGTCTTTCTTTCTAGACACCCCTGGGTGAACTTGAACCACCAACCTTTCATTTCCCTCACACCTTCATCTTGTGCCAGCCTCGGTGCTCTTCAACGGCATCCAAGACTAAGTCTGTGCTCAAGTACAGCCTCAGCGTCTCTCCTCTCTGCTCTCCTTAGGACCAGGAGCCCTTTCCTGTACTCAGAGGCCTTACCCTCCTCCAGACTCTAGCTCATTTGGAGCACTCACTGCCTACCATCCAATATCTACTTTCTCTGTGATAAAACAAGGCATCATGCCTTCCCTAGATACTCGCAATAATGTGAAGACGACATCAAATTATCCGTACATGCAAAAAGTAGATGAGTGATTGGCAGGAGGAGGTGAGTTAGGAATGGGCAGTGATGGTTAACAGAGATACCAGGGTCCCCTGGAATGTAATGGAAATATCTTGGAGCTAAATAATATCTTGGTTGTACGACTTTGTGAATGTATTAAGTGTCACTGAAATGCGTGCTATGTGAATGTTGTCTCAATAAACAGACCTGGTATTGTTGGCTTGGGATATTAGTTTTGTTATCTGTCTTGGAGCTAACTCATGAGACAATGCAGGTAGGAAATACTGCCTGGTCCCGCACAATGAGTATGGTCAGTTGCACATCGCATCATGGTATCACAGGGTTTTCATTGGCCAAAGTGTTCCCTCAAGATATCAGGTTATGCCTAAGGAGTTTTTATAACTCCTTCTGTATGCTCTGTATGCCCTCTGTATGCTCTGCCATATTCGTAGATATATTTACAACAAAAGTGAGTACAAACATTCTCTGTTAAACAAACAAACAAACAATATTTGTGGGTGCACTCTCACTCTCCGCCTCACTTTCATTTGGCCTGTGTGTCTACCCATGATGCCATTCATAGGTGCCTATGATTGCAAGATTGTGTACATGACAGTACTGTTCACTGTTGCCTCTATCTCTTGCTCTCCTCTCTCTGTCTTCTGCTTTCACCATCTTGCTGACCCCCCCTCCCCTTATTGAGACTGGGGTCTGCAAAAGAATACCACACCTAGTATATTAGAGAGTCAGTGAAAAAGAAGCGCCTCAAACAGAATGGACTGGTACGTTCGTTACAACAGTGGGCTCAAGCATACCAGCTACCCCAAGGATGGCTGAGGACCTGGCAGTGTTTCATTCTGTTGTCGAAAGAGTGGCTATGTGTCAGAATGGCAGGCCACAACTCTTATCATATATTGCTTTCCTCTTCATTCAAGTTAGCAAGTGTATAGCTACTTGATTTTCTCTCCATTTGGAATTTTAACAGCTACACTACTCCCTCTTTTTCTTAGTTACAAATTGGTATGTCTGGGTCCCTTTTTTCAGCTTTGTAAGTTTGTTTACTTTGGATACTTCTGGGAACTATTGTCATATATACTCATCTCAGGTTGTTGCCTACTATTGTTGGTTCAGGCAGAAGGACTCCTTTAAGAATTTCTTTGAGGTGGGTCTGATTTTTACAAATTTGTTTACCTGAAAATTTCATCATCAATTTTTAGAGAGCATGTTTCTGGGTATATGGATTTTTGGCTGGGAGCTTTTTCTTTCAGAATTTTTAATATGTTATTTCATTACTTCTTGCATGATTTCTGCTGAGAAACCATGAGCTTAGTATTACTGGTTCACCTTTGTAGGTAACTTTTAGTTTTTATCAAGGAATTATTGAAGTTTATTGTCTTTTGTTTTGTAATTCTCTTGGGGGGTGGGGTGGAGAAGAGGCTATTCTAGTTGGTGTTTATTCTACTTCTTGAATGCATGACTTCTAATTTTTCATAGTGTTAGGGAATTTTTTTCAATTAACTTTTGGATGATTTTCTCTATTTTCCTTCTGTGCTCCCTACCTTCCTTTTCCCCCCCCTTTTATGTATCTCCTGTTCTAGAAATACAACTTTCTTTGGATTTTAAATATATATATATGTATATATATCGTCTCTTGATTCATCTTGCAGATTAATATTTGAAAGTTTTCTCTTCAAGCTTACTAATTATACCTTCAGTTAATTCAATTCTAATACTTTGCCTTTTCATTGAATTACTTCTTTATGAAGTTTTAGAAGAAAATATTAATAGTATTAATCCTTTGGATTTACATTTGCTATTTTCTAATTTTTCATTTTTTTTTAGTTTGTTCTGATAGTGTTTTCCTGAAGTCTTACTAAGTTTTTCCTGCAACTTTCTCCATCTCAATCTGTTGAATATACCTAAATATCACAATTTTGATTTATTTACCAGGTAGTCCCTCTATAATTTCTTTTTCAGAAAGCTCTCCTATGTATTTTGGTTACTTATTGGAGCCACTATTCTGTTTCTTCATGTGAACTGAAAGTGTTCGTTGTTTCTGAGACATTGCGGTGGTGGTGCAATTGGATCTAACTGGTAATTTATGTTGGTATGTTCTTAGACACTGATCACCTGTCTCCTGATGTGTGTGATAGAGAATGTGAATTTGTGTATGGTTCTCTGTTTGCTATTCATGTAGCACAGCGGGGAGCATATTTGGATGGAACTGGCTGTTGCCTACTGATGACTGGGTGGTACAGAAGCAGGTAGTTAGTCATCCTCACCCAGCGGGGTGGGGAGAGGGCCCTGCAGAAGATACATTGTTGCTGAGAACAATCTCTCTGCCTCTGATCATGAAGAGGAATAACAATAACAAAGAGCAACAAAAATAAATAAAAACAAGCAGAAGAAAGTGGGAAAACAAAAGGAAGAAAAAAGAATTCAACAATTAAAAAGCTTAAGAGAAAGTCAAAAATAAAAAGGAAGAGGAAAGGGCAAGAGAACAAAAGAAAGAAAAATGCAATCAGCAAAAATGGAGGGAGAAGAGAAATTTTTAAAAGCTAAGAGAAATAGGAGAGATGGAAGGAAGGGGAAGAAGAAGACAAAGAATTAGAAGAAAGGAGATAAAAACAAGGGAAGTGAAAAATGAGAAAACTGAGGCAAGGGCAAGACCTAGAGAGGAAAAAGCTATGGAATAGGGAGCACCCAGTATGCATGGTCAT
>PVJH01039355.1:0-16403 GCA_004026705.1 Nesogale talazaci
TGTTGTTGCTGTTTTGTTGGTCTTGACTTCCTTTGTTATTTTATTTGGCTTTCCCAGAGTTCTGTGCTTATTAATGTATCTGCGTTTCTATCTTGGCAAGATAGGTGGGATGAATTATTCAGAGATGAAAAGAACAGGAACAGGACCAATGGTTCTGGGGGGATATGGAAGAAGGGGAGGTGGGAGAAAGGAAGGGGTTAGGGGGAACCACCCCAGGGTAAAGGGAACTGCAAGTGAACTAAAATCAATGGAGGGAAGGGCGTAGGATGCCTAGTGGAACTTAACCAAGGGCAGTGTAGCAGTGAGGAATTAGCATACCTGAATTATGGTGGGGAAAGAGGGAAATAAAAGGAAACAGAGGAAAGAAACAGAAGGCAAAGGACGTTTACAGAGATCTAAATACAGGCATGTACATATGTAAATACATATATAATGAGAGGGGAATAGAGCTATGTACTCATATCAATATGCTAAGAATTAAGGTGTCAGATGGACATTGGGCCTCGACTTGAGTACTCCTTCAACACAAGAACACTTTATTCTAACAATCCAGCATTCTGTGATGCTCACATTCCCAACACAATCCCTGAAGACAAAATGAGTGCATTAGTAAATGTGATGAAGAACACTGATGATGCCTGGCTATCAAAAAATATAGCGCCTGAGGTCTTAAAGGCTTGAAGATAAACAATGAGCCATCTAGCTGAGAAGCAACAAAGCCATGTGGAAGAAGCACACCAGCCTGTGTGACCATGAGGTTTCAATGGGAACAGGTAGGAGACATCTAAGACCCAGAACAAAATCATACCCAAGGTGAAGGGGGTGGGGGGAGGATGGAGTGGAGACCCAATGTCCATCTGTAGCAATTGGACATTTACTCACAGAGGGGACACAGAGAAGAGATGAGCCAGTCGGTGTGCATTATAGCACCAATAAAACAAACAACTTTCCTCTTGTTCTTTGGTGCTTTTTTGCCCCCAGTATCATGACCTCAAGTCTACCTTACAAATTCTGGATTAGAGCAGAACATGCACCCTGATACAGAAAAGAGCCCACAACACAGGGAATCCAGGATGGGTACACCCCCACCTCCCACCCCTAGGTCCAACAATGAGAGTAGAGGTACCAGGAAGATTAGGGGAAAGTGGGGGGAACAAGGGGGAATTGATCAAAAGGATAAACCTATAACCCCTTCTCAGGGGGATGAACAATGGAAAAATAGGTAAGGGGTGATGGAGGATGATGTAAGATATGAAAATAAAAATCTATAAATTATCAAGGGTTCATGAGGGAGGGGGAAGCAATGGGGAGCTTATCTCAGGAGCTCAAGTGGGAAGAGAATGCTTTGAAAATGATGACAGCAAAAAACACACACAAACAAACAAACAAAAAGAAAATGATGACAGCATATGTGTAAATGTGCTTGACACACTGGATGAGTGTATGGATTATGATAAGAGATGTAAGACCCCCAATTAAAGAATTTAATAAAGAGAGAGAGAGAGAGAGAGAAATGGTGGGGGAAGGAAGACAGCAGTTGATATTAAGATATGAAAATAATAGCAATTTATAATTTATCAAGGGGTCATGATGGTGAGGGGGGAGAAGGGAGGAAAAAAGAGGGAATGATATCAGGGCTCAAATAGAAAGTAAATGCTAATAAAATAATAGTGGAAACATATGCATAAAAATACTTGATACAATTGATGAATGGAATGTTATAAGAGCTGTAAGAGCCTCTAATAAATGATCTTTAAAAACAAACAAACAAAATGAGGGAGGAGCTATTATCCAAATAGATGAGTTTGAAAAAATGTTTCCAAGAATGAAATCACAGGTTTGACAAATGTATTAAGTGTAATGGAGAGAGTACTTTGAAGATAACAAAGTTGTCTTGTAAAAGTAATAATAATAATAATAATAATAATAATAATAATAATAATAATAAATGGAATACCTAGCTTTGAAAGCTTCTGGGTTTGGAGGTGGGTATCCATTCATGTTTCCTATATAGTTTCCACAAATTTATTTTGGGCTCTCACTGTTACCCATAGCCTTTTTGCTTTGTTTTATTTTTTTTGGTTTTTGGGGCATCACTGCCCTCTGGTGGTGGGAGTAGGAGGCCCAGCCTTGTTGCTGAATTCGAACCTCCAACCCAGTGGGCCGCAGTCCCCCACACAACCACTATGCCACCGGGGCTCAGCCCCATAGCCTTTGAAAATCTGATTCCCACAATTTAGGTTCTGATATTAATCCCTCCTTTGACCTCAGATTATATGATTTGTAATCCTTTGATGGCTGATGTTGGTGTGCTTTTTCCATGTGGACTTAGTTGACATCTGACTTAGATGACTTCTTGTTTGGAGGCAAGCATTTAAGGCCCCAACAATATTTTATATGATCACCAATCCCTGTCTGATTCTGATACCACATTTTGCTATAACACCCATATCTTCTACATTCCATTCCTGGGACTAGTATCCCAGGAACTATTTTTTTAGTTCTATTTTAAGATAAAGAACTATTTTTTCCTTAAGTGGGAGCTAGGATTTAGTGGGAGCTCAAAATCCTTTCCTGGATCTATGTTCGTTTGATCTCTCTTTGAAATCCCCCATTAATTTATGGTAGAGAGCTTTATCAATTATCCTCTTGAGACATAACGAATGATCTTCCATTAACACTGTCTTTGCTTAGACCCTGGTTCCAATCTTCTAAAACCCCATTTAAAGAGGGATATTGGGCCAATGAAAGCCAACTCCACATCACAGCAGCTTAATTACTCACTTGTGCAGAATAAATCATCTGCTAGCGGGACTCTGTTTACATAAACAATGGGGGAGTTAAGTGTCAGGGAAATTTACAATAATATTCACTGAAGATGTCAGTCACAGGTTTGCTGGACTAATACATATCTTAATAGAGCGTATTGGGCATTTATGTAGCAAGACCATGTTTGTCTGCCTACCAAGAGTTCAACAATCTTGGTACAGCTATCTTCTGCTTCCTCAGACACTGTGTATTTTCCACCTTCTGTCCTCGGTTCTGCACTGGATCTCACTGATGCAGCCTCTGGAGTATGCCATGCCCCTTGAAGATCTAGGAATCAATATTCCAGTGCTCCAGCCTGGGTCCCCAGGATTTACCCAGAAGCCTGGGTCAATGTGACCCATTTGGTGCATACTGTCAGGGACACCTACCCCACGTAAAGACCCACCGAAGCATTTTCAGTCATTCTTCCCCCCACCCAGAGGTTTGTCCTCCCTCTTTTCCTACCAGTAGACATTCATTGTTTTCCCCAAGATATTTTTTTTCCTTTCTGCTCTTCAGACTTGTTTTCCCCACTAGTATCCCTCATCCCCCTGTCTGAGGGACCTCATCAAAGCTTTACATGACAACCACTCAAAAGAAAACATCCGCTTCCCCTCCCTTGACCATTTGATTTCAGCTGACGTGAGCTTCCGCAAGTGAACTTCAAAATACTTACATAGAGTGAGCGGTGTAGAGTTGATTGGCGCAGTTAGGCTCTCTACCAGGTTGTCCGCCCCCCCTGGGAAGCAGGCTGGATGACTACAAGCCTGAGCTTGTGGTGCTCTGTGCTTGTTCCTGCAACAGCAGACTTGGGCAGTTTTTGTCCTTTGGGGATTGATTAACTTCACTCATAACAGAGGTGGTTTTTAAAAATTATTATTCAATCTTCTACTGATGGGAATTTAGGCTGTTTCTAAGTTCATGCTGTAGTAAACTGTGCCGCAATGAACATGCGGGAGCATATGTCTGCTCATGATCTATTTCTTATTTTATTTTTTTTAAATCATTTTATTGGGGCTCATACAACTCAGCAAAATCCATACATACCTCTATTATATGCAAAGCAAATTTGTACCTTTGATGTCATCATTATCATCAAAGCATTTCCTTTCTATTTGAGCCCCTGATATTGGGTCCTCCTTTTTCCACTCCCTCCCCACCACCCCCCTTATGAACCCTTGATAATTTATAAATTATTATTATTTTGTCACATCAAACACTGTCCAATGTCTCCCTTCACCCACTTTGCTGTTGTCCGTACCCCAGGAAGAAGGTTATATGTAGATCTTTATAATCATTTCCCCTTTTCTACCCCACCCTCCCTCCATCCTCCCAGTATCACCTCTCTCTCCACTGGTCCTAAAGAGATCATCTGTCTTGGATTCTCCATGTTTCTGGTTCCTATCTGTACATCCTCCAGTCTCACCAGATTTGTAGGTAGAATTCAGATCATAATAGTTGGAGGGAAGAAGTATTTTAGAACTAGAGGAAAATTACATATTTCACTGTTGCTACACTGTGCCCTGACTGGTTTGTCTTCTCCCTGAGACCCTTCTGTAAGGGGATGTCCCTTCCCCTGCAAATGGACCTTGGGTCCCCAATCTGCCCTTCCTCTCATTTACAATGATATAATTTGTAGTTTTTTTGTTGTCTGATACCTGATCCCTTCAATGCCTTGTGGTCACACCTACTGATGTGCTTTTTGCATGTGGGCTTTGTTACTTCTGAGCTAGAAAGTCACTTGTTTATCTTCAAGCCTTTAAGACCCCAGATGCTATATCTCTTGATAGTTAGCACCATCAGCTTTCTTCACCACAACTGCTTATGCCCACCATTGTTGTCAGCACTTATACCAGGAAGGTGAGCACACAATGATTTCATTTTTGTCCTTTGATGCCTGATAAATGCTTCCTTTGACACCTCGTGGTCACACAGGCTGGTGTGCTTCTCCCAAATGGGCTTTGTTGCTTCTAAGCTAGATGGTCACTTGTTTACTTTCAAGCCCTTAACACCCCAGATGCTATATCTTTTGATAGCCGGGCACCATCAGATTTCTTCACCACTTTTGCTTGTGCACACATTTGTCTTCAGTGATTGTGTTGGGAAAGTGAGCATCAAGGAATGCCAATTTAATAGAACAAAGTGTTCTTGCATTGAGGAAGTACTTGAGTGGAGGGCCAATGTCCATCTGGTGCCTTAATACTAACCCTATAACAATATTCCCCATCATCATTATCAGTATATTTGCCTACATTCATGCCTCCGAGTTCTTTCCTCTATTTCCTTTTGCTTTTCTCTTGTCCCACCATCATGCTCATCCTTCATTTGGGTTTCAGTAATTTCTCTCTGTTACATTACTCTTTTTTTTTAATTAGGCATCACTGCCCTCAGGTGGTGGGAGTAGGAGGCCCAGCCTTTGCTCCTGGGAGCTGGAATTGAACCTCCAACCCAGTGGGCCGCAGTCCCGTGCACAACCACTACGCCACCGGGGCTCAGCTCTGTTACATTACTCTTGATCAATCCCTATCAGACCTCTTACACCCACCTTGTCACTGATTTTTGGATCACGTATTGTGTCTTGTGATCTGTTTATTATTTCTTTGGGGTATATGACAAGTAATTGTATTGCTGGGTCATATGGCAATTCAATTGCTATCTGTTTTAGGAATCATCATATTGCCTTCCACTTGATTGTACATATGTATCAACTCAGGAGCAGTGGGTAAGAGTTCCAATATCATCACATCTTCTCCAGCATTTGTTATTCTCAGGTTTTTTAAAATTTGACTGCAATTATGAGTGTTAGATGGTACCTCATGGTTGTTTTGACTTGCATTTCCCAGATGGGTAGTGAATTCCTCATGTGCTTATTAGCCATTCAAGAGTCATCCTTTGTGAATCATCTCTTCAGGTCCTTTGACCACCTTCTCAGAGGGTTAAGACTTAAATTTAAGACACAAAGCTTTCAAGATCATCAATGAGAAAAATGGGACAAACCTAAGTGCCCTCGGACCCTTATGTGGTCTAGCAGAATTAACAAAGGAAGCATACTCCATGGAAGACAAAATAGATTAGTGAGACGTATTAAAAATAAATCACTTGTTTACATAGAGATACTTTATTTAAAAAAGACAGTCCACATATTGGGAAAGGGTATTTAGTAAAGATATAACAAAGAAAAAAAAAAGATATAACAAAGAGTATTTACTAACAAAGGATAATTACTAACCTCTACGGTATATTATAAGCTTACATTATTGTTGACAGCTAGCATGGAGTGAACCAAAGAATGTCAGTAGTCTCTGAAAATGGAAAGGGCAAGTAAAGGACTTTTCTAGAGTTTACAGAAGGCATACAACTCTTCTGACTCCCCAACTTTTAGTTTAATTAATCCCATGTGATACTTCTTTCAAAAAATATAAGACAACAAATTTGTGCTGCTTTAAGACATAGATTTTTTTAATCATTAGGCTCATATTTGGGAAGTGGCAGAAATAGGAATCTTGATGGCAGGGAAATTGCAGAGTCTAAATTCTTTGTGATCTGCACACTTTCCAGTGTAATGTTCTTCACACACCAAAGCAGTAGACCAATTGCCATTGGTCTCAGGATTTTGAGCACATTGATTATGAGTATAACTGTGCTCCAGAAGTTTGTCAGTGGCTGCTTTTCCAGAAGTAAATCACCAGGCCTTTCTGTCAAGGCACCTCTGTGTGATTTTTAAATCCCAACCTTCCTTTTGGTTAGCAGCTGAGTGAGTTCATCATCTGTACCACCCACATATTTCCATGGTAACACAATTCAGAAAACAGGGACCTAGTCTTAACTTCTATCAAATTACAAAGCAGCAAAAACCAGGTGTATAACTTGGTAATTTTATCTGCCTTATAAAATGTTCCATTTGGATTATGTTGAGTTTCTAAAGAGTGATAGAAAGAAAAAACAAGTATATTAAAAATTCTCCTTTCAAAGAACTGCTTACTCATTCTGCCAATGCATTGTTATTAAGCAGAGGGAATGAATTATTTGTGACAGCTGGTACAACAAAAATTATTAGGCCTCACCAGTGCCCAAACAAGTAGATCCCTAGTGACTGAAATTCAATTTTTTAAAAAAGAAACTCTATCGGCTGTGACATCTTTCAGCTCAAAGAAAATAATAGCCCAGGTTTACATACATTTTTTAAATTATAAAATGAAATAAAACTAAAAGGCAAGCTAATATAATCTAGAATTCCAAGAGCCAAATCATACTAATGGTTAAAAAAAAGAATATTTGATTTATTCAGAGAGACCTTAACACTTACATGCATGTATTATTCATCATAAGTGCTTGGTTACTAACTGAAGGTTTGGTAGTTCAAACAATCATGTGCCACTGAATCAGTTCTGACCCATAATGACCAACAGAACGAAGCACTGCCCAGTCTTCCACCATCCTCACAAGCGTTCCTATGCTTGTGCCCATTTTGCAATCAGGGTGTCAGTCCATCTCCTTGAGGACCTTCCTCTGTTATGCTGTCCTTCTACCAATCATGGTGTCCTTCTCCAGGGAAGAGTCTCTCCTGACAACATGTCCAAAGTATATAAAACTAAATCTTGTCACCTTTGCCTCTAAAGAACCCTTTGGTTCCATTTCTTCTCAGACAGATTGGTTTGTTCTTCTAGCAATCCATAGTACTTTCAATATTTTTCTCTAGCACCATAATTAAAATGTATCAATTTGTGTCAGTCCGGGTAGACTAGAGGAACAAATTTCATAGACTCGCATGTGGATATAAGGAAAAGGTTTATATACAAGAGGAACAGGACATTGAGAAAACATCTCAGCGCAGTCCAGTCCAAAGTCATAAGTCTGATATTAACCCATATGCCCAAAATCAGTTTATAAGGTCTCCTTCCGACTCACGAAGTCACAGGTCATTGGATGCAGAATCCCAGTGCTGGCAGGGGTCTGCAAATGGCTCCTTGCTTCCAGGGCTCAGGGTCCATCAACAGCATCCCATGGTGGCAGAAGCAACTCATCTCTGGCAGAGGTCTCCATGTGGCGGCTCCAGCTTCAGAGGTCTGGCTCCATCAGGACAAAGCCGTGTGGTCTCTCTGCCGGCTCCTCCAGCTTCTCGGATGCTGCCATCTTGTCTTGTCCATTATTCATGTCTCTGAGACTAGCTCCCAAGAACTGGGGAAGATAGCTTCTCATCTTCACGAGGGAAATATAGCAAGATTGCTCAGAAGTCTCAGGAGAAAGCCATGCCCACATGGAGGCCTCATTGGCTACTCAATGGCTGTCTCCAGATTAACAGGCTAGACTCCAGCCCTACGTTCCAATCATAAAATTAACATAAGCACATGACTGCCACACAATTCTTCTTCTGTCTTCCTTCTTTTTTAAAAATCATTTTACTGTGGGCTTATACAACTCATCACAATCCGTACTTACAGACATTGGAGGCAAAGCACATTTGTACATTTGTTACCATCATCATTCTCAAAACATTTGCTTTCTACTTAAACTCTTGGTATTAGCTCCTCATTTCCCCCCTCTCTCCCTGCCCCCTCCCTCATGAAACCTAGATAATTTAGAATTTATTATTATTTTGTCATATCGTACACTATCCAATGTCTCTCTTCACTCACTTCCCTGTTTTGTACCCCAGGGAGAGACCATATGGAGATCCTTGTAATTGGTTCCCCCTTTCTACTCCACTTTCCTTCGACCCTCCCAGTATCGCCACTCTCACCACTGGTCATGGGGGGATCATCTGTTTTGTATTCACTGCGTTTCCGGTTCCTATCTGTACCAGTGTACATCCTCTAGTCTAGCTGGATTTGTAAGGTAGAATTGGGATGACGGTGGGGGGAGGGAAGAGGAAGCACTGAAGAACTAGAGGAAAGTTCTATGTTTCATTGTTGCTACACTGCACCCTGACTGGTTCATATCCTCCCTGCAACCCTTCTGTATCAGGATGTCCTTTTACCAACAGATGGGCTTTGGGTCCCCAATCAGTACTCCCCTTCATTTACAATGATATAATTTTGAGTTCTTTTACTTTTTATATATTACTTTGAGGACTTAGGTACACCTGACCCAAGCCATGGTGTTTTCAATGACCTTGTATGCATGTGAACGATGGATATTTTTTTTTGGGGGGGGCATCACTGCTCTCCGGTGGTGGGAGTAGGAGGCCCAGCCCCACTGCTGGAATTGAACCTCCATCCCAGTGGGCCGCAGTCCCGCGCACAACCACTACGCCGCCGGGGCTCAGCCCAGTGAACGATGGATATTGAATAAAGGAGTGTCTTTGTGACATAAAATCATCCAGCTACCATAATGCTGAATAGGATTCAGATGAACTGATGGTTTATTTTCAAAAACTAGCTGATGAAAGTTGATGGATCACAGCCATCCGATCTTCACATTATTTGGTGTGAATTACTTCCTCCACTGTCAAAGCCACAAATGTTATATTTGCATGGACCTTCTGTAATCACATTTCTCACTGACTCCAGTTGGAAGTATGGACCTTTTTAAAGTGTGACTACTTTGGGCTCACCTGATAATCTAGGATAATCTTACTGTGCAAATACCTCAATGCTCTTTTGTGAATATTGATAAAGATACGTTGATACACTAACTCTCCTAGACTATTTTACATAGTCTTACCAACCTGTTGTCTGTTGTGGTTAGGCCATGCTTGCCTCTAAGGAATACTCTGACTGTATTCTGTCCAAGACAGATTTGTTTGTTCATTTGTCTCTTCAGCAGCCCATGGTACTTTCGATATTCATTGCCAGCACCTGAGTCTGCTATGGTAGGAAATATATGTTGTGTATTTATAGTGAGAGGAATAAGTAATAAGTGAAAATAATTTCTTCTGAGAACTTTGCAGACAGACAAATGAATTTTAAGGAAAAAGTAGGAATCCAGTTTTGAATCAAAGACCCTAAACTAATAAGAGCTCTGTTGCTAACCCAGATGTTGGTTATCAAGTCCACCCAGAAAAGTTTCAGAAGGAAGGCCGGTGATTGCCTTTGGAAACAGCAACACTGAGAACTCTATGGGAGCATGGGTCTACCCTGGCACACGTGGAGTCAGCGAGTTAGAAGCAATCCCTGCAAAAGGCTACTACTGACAGCCAAGGGCTTCCGACGATCTCAGCAGAAGAGTCCATACTCAGCACCGAAGGAAAGAACTTGGTAATGACTCACAGCTTGTGTATATTGAAGCTTTGTCCAAGCTACGGGCCCTCTGTGAAAATATCAGGAGTAAGGGGAATAAAATTAATCAACTTTGTCTAGAATCAACAGTTTCCTTTTCTTTAAGCAGGGCAAATTTTCCTTGAAAAACTCATGGAAATCACTAAAAACACCTAAAAAACCACTCAATACTGATCATTTTCAGTACACGGTACTCTGCCCAGAAGAGTAAAGTCTTCTTTGTCAGGAGAACAGTCATCAGAATATTCTGTTGTGGACATTGAAGCCATAAGGGTATTCTCCTGATGATGCCTTGCTACAGCCATCTCCTCAGAATTTGTGTAGCTTATTTTAGAAAAATGGCCAGTCTTTGATCTTTTGTATCCTTTACTTTGTATGATAAATAAACAAATAAAAGGAATCCCAACCAGTTGCTGTAGAGTTTATTCCAGCTCATGTGTACAAGACTTTATTCCAGACTGCATGTGTACAAGAAAGATGAAAAGGTTCAATAGGGATTTCGAAGTGATGATCTGGGAAGCAGAATGTTGTACTTGAGGTCGCTATGGGTCAGACCTACCCAGCAGCAGCTAACAGCAGCAAGAGATACTCCTGACAAGGAGTGGCGTGATGTCTGTCAATCAGGTGGTAGGTTGATGTGGTGGTGGCGGTGGCGGCAGTGGGTGGGTGGGTGGGTGGG
The DNA here is from genome assembly GCA_004026705.1 of Nesogale talazaci. Lineage (NCBI taxonomy): Eukaryota > Metazoa > Chordata > Mammalia > Afrosoricida > Tenrecidae > Nesogale > Nesogale talazaci. Next base: position 10,705 of record PVJH01039355.1, read on the forward strand.
GGGGGGCTTTGTATAAAAGTGAGGGACTCTGGGAACTGCTCTCTTTCTGCCCCTCTGCCTTCCTGTCTGCTGAACCCCAAGCGACCTTGAGGGGTCCCTCCATGTGGACCACCGGAGCTCTAGAGCTTCCAGCACGCTGCCAGGTTTCTGCTGCCTTCAGAGCCAGGAGAGGCAGCAAGCACCTGCCTGCCATCTTCCTTGTTCCTGGTGCACCCTTTTTTGTCCCTGGCATGTGGTCCCCTGGGTTTGAAGATCAACTTGTGGGCTCGCACCGGGTATACGGATTTGAGGTGGATTGGACGGGACTGCCTTCCTGATATATAATTGTTTCTCGATATAAAGCTCTTTCCTATGCATAGATGAGCGTCACTGGATTTGTTTGTCTAGACCAGGGGTTGGCAAACTCTTGAGACCAAAGAGCCAATCCTGTCCCTCCAAACAACTTTAACATCACTCAAGAACCTTCAATAAGTTTTTCCAGACAAATGAAATCACCCTGGTCTGAAATCATAACCTTCAAATGTTTTCAATGTTACTTCAGAGCCACATGTTCACACTGAAAGAGCCACAGTTTGCCAACCACTGGTCTAGACTCCAGACAAAGTGCTAGGTAGTTAGAGAGAGAAACCAGAGCTTGTCCTGCCACATATCATAGTCTCCCTCCTCACAGGAATTTGGAAGCTGCTCAAGGCTAGAGGGCAAGCTCACATCCAGGCCTTTGAAACAGGAAGCCAGTACGCTTGGGAGGACCCCAATCTTGGACAGGGGGAGGGGCTTAATTCAGCCAATAGACTCAACCAGTATCATCCACCACACCTCCCAGTGGAGGGCCTTAAAAAGACCACCGCCCTCTTTTTTCCAGCTGCTCCTCAGGTTTCCACACGTGTGTGTGTGTGTGTGTATGTGTGTGAAGCTCCCTGAGGGGGCCTGTGTAAAACCTGAGACTTCTTCTGTCCTTTATAAAGCCTCACTCAGATCACAAACCAGACTTCGGAGTAAATTCTTTTTCCTACAAAACCAACGGCCAAGATATGTCCACCTGAGGAATCTAGCAAAACTGGCCTAAGACAAGCATCATAACAAATACACACACATTTCACTGACAGATCATTGGAGGCATCACGTGAGATGCCTTGCCAGGATGCATTCATTTATTTATTTCTCTTAAATCATTTTATTGGGGGCTCTTACAGCTCTTATAACATCCCATACATCAATTGTATCAAGTATATTGTACATATGTTGCTATCACCATTTTCTAAACATTGGTTTTCTATTAGAGCCCTTGGTAATAGCTTCTCTTCTTTTCCATTCCTCCCCCCTTCAGCTCCCTTGTGACCCCTTGATAAATTATAAATTATTATTTACATATCTTATACTGACCAATGTCTACCTTCACTCACATTGCTGTTGCTTGTCCCCCTGGGGAGGGGGGTAGGACCTGTGTCTATTATGGCCATTGGTTCCCCCTTTCTCCTATCCTCTCCCCAACTTCTGCCTACCCTCCTGGTAGCACTACTCCCATTTCTGTTCCTGAGGTTTTATCTCACCTACGTGTGGTGCGCTCTTATCTGTACCAGTGCACATGTTCTGGTCTAGCCAGAAGTGAAAGGCAGGACTGAGGTCATGAGAATGGGGGTTCGGGAAGCCTCAAAGAACCAGAGGAATATTGTGCTTCATCAGTGTTATGCTCTGCTCTAGTTGACCCATCTTTTCCATGTGACCCTTTTGTTAGTTGATGGCGTATTTTTTACAAATGGGTTTTGGGTCTCTACTCTGACTCTCCTTATATTCAACGATATAGTTTTTTGTGTGTTTTTGTTTGGGGTCTTCTGGTTCCTGCTACCTGATTCAGTCATCATCTTATGCTCTCACAGGCTGCTGTGCTTCTTTAGTGTGGGCTTGTTACTTCTCTGCTAGATGGCATTGTCAGAATTTAAACCCAAGTCTCCTCAACAAATGAAGAGAATTCTACCACTGAACCACCACTGCCTCCATAGGCTCTGGAGGTTAAAAATAATTGCATGCCTTCCTAGAGCTTCCAGAGAGAAGTACATTTCTGCAGATGCCTTGACTTTAAAGCTGTTAAATTCCAAAACACCAGAACAACAAGATAATTTTTTGCTGTAGGATTTTTTCCTTTGGATGTGTTTCTTTCTTCTTTTTAATAGTGCTTTAGGTCAAAATCAGATTCCCCTGTAGCAATTTTAATACATATTATTCTGTGCCATTGGTTAAAACTGCTATACTGCATCAGCATTCTCATTATTTCCATTCTGTTTGTTCTATTTTCATTGATCTAGCATGCCTTCTTCTTATTGACTTCTGCTTTTGGCTTTGGGGTAAATGTTGACAACTTAGTCTGATCCACTTAGTTAAGAGAATACTTTTCTCACCAGTGATATTGCTTATATCAAAAGCCAACCTATTATTTGGCAGAAAGATGACTTACAGAAATGCTACAATTCCAATTTCAAAGGATATATTTAGTTATAGACTGAGGGGTTCTTTTAGTCGGTTATGGGTTAAATATGTATAATTTTAAACCACTAAATCTGTGGTTTAATTAGCTGGGATGGAAATAAGAAGCAAATTCATAACCCAAAGAGAAAAATACTAAAACTATGAAGAAAATATTCATATTTAGAATATTGTTATCTACCAAATTTAAAATCCTTGTCTTCCCCCCACAAATGCACAGACAAATGGGAATTTCTAAGAGAAATAGAAACAAATATCTATTGCCTACTATTTCCCTTCAAGTAACATAGTAAGAAGACAAGCAAGGAAAGTATGATTTACTTTCATGCTTATGTCCCATATTTATAAACATAAAACTTCTTTTGATTTACAATTTTTCTTAGTTTCTCACCTATATTGCAGCTGTAATTCTAAACATTGTTTTGCTTTTTGTGTGCTTAAACTACTCTGCTTTGTTCAACATCTCATGTCTGTGTAAGAAAAGGTGTTCATGCAAGAGAATTTTGCTGTCAGCAATAGAAAAAAAGGATCTCTCCACTTTATGTTTACATTGGAAGTTGAGTAACATTATAAATGATGAAATACTGCTGAGTTTATAAGTGAGAGTGTAGTAGAAAATGTAGCATCTGTGCTGACAGTAAGAATCACAGAGAACTAGGAAAATGCAACCAGGAAGAGAATGGTAGGAAAATACTCATTTGTTTTCTAAGTTCCCTTCAAGTTTCCTTTTTTAAGATCTGTAGGAATACTAGAAGATTGTAAGGTTATATCTTAGTAATATATCTCAAAGTTTTAATGCTTCCTGTCACTAATTTCTAAATCAAATAACTCAAACCCTAGCATAGGGAAGTGTGAGAACCCTAGTGCTTGTTGCTATTGAGTTGATTCTGACTCATGACAACGCCATCTGTGTCAAAGAAGAATTATGCGACATCAGATTTTCTTTTTGTTTTGTTTTGTTTTTTGTTTTTTGTTTTTGGCATCACTGCTCTCCGGTGGTGGGAGTAGGAGGCCCAGCCCCACTGCTGGAATTGAACCTCTGTCCCAGTGGGCCGCAGTCCCGTGCACAACCACTACGCCACCAGGGCTCAGCCTCGACATCAGATTTTCAATAGCTGACTTTTCAATGAAATAAGTCATCAAGCTACTTTTCTGAGGAGCTCCTGGGTTGTCTTGAACCTCCAACTTTTCCACTGAGCAACTGAGCCATTTGGAATCATTGGGGACTCCCCACATAGAACAGCTGATGAGCTGGAACTGCCAACCTTGTGGTCATCAGCCTAGAGCCTAATCCATTGCACCACCATGGCTCTTTCTTTCTCTAAGTCTCAGGAATCCCAAATTGTTCTCCGCGGAGGTTGATCAAAGGCAGTCCGCAGAGCACTTCCCATCTCCTCTCATCCTTTTCATCCCAAGCAGAAAGGACTTCTACATTCTCCCTAATCCAGACTAGTCCAAGGTTCTTTGTTTTTGAGCCAAACGCTACGGTAAGTAGCTTTTCTAAGCAAAAGAGTAAAATAATGGGTTTTTTATAAGGTGAAATATGGCCAACCTTTGGATGAAAATCTGCCTATAGATAGCTGGAGTTTATCCTTAATGATATTTTTCCTTCCCTCTGCAATATAGAATATATTTATTCATCTATTTTTCTTGTATAAGCCTATAGCAGTTATACAAATATGGAAAGCTAGTTTTAATAAAATTCTCTTGCAACACACTGGCAGGTGGCCATGCATCTCCAGCAGGCATGGGAAAATGCTCTTAAGAGGGGTAAGTATTGGAACAGCCTAATTACATGGCATGCCATGGAATAATGCCAAAAAGTGGCAGCTCAAAATTAGATTTTCCTCCACTCCAGCACCACACAAATAGAAATGCAAATTTCTAAGTGATACCAACAATTTCTTAATTTCCCTTTATTCTGAGTCACATTTTTTTCTACCCATTCTTTCAAAGTACATGTAGTCTGCAGACATTATATTAGAGTCATCTGTTTGTTAAAAATGATATTTGGGTTGCCATGCTCATCAACACAATTGAAAAACGAGCATAGAATTTTGCAGACATTACTTCAGAGAAGAGATTCTAGGACAGATATTCAGTGAGCTCATGGAAAGCACATGACTCACATCATTAGTTGTTGTTGCTGTTAGTTGCTGGTGAGTGGTCTGACTTATAGACCTCTCCTGCACCATGCTCACGATTGTTGTTAAGTGTGAGCCCATTGTTGAAGCCATGATATCAATCCATCTCATCTAGGGGTTTCCTCTGTTTCATTTCTCCTTCACTTTATCATGCATGATGTCCTTCTCCAGGGACTGGTCTCTCCTGACAACATGCCCAAAGTACATGAGATGAAGTTTCACTATCTTTGTCTCTAAGGAGCACTTTGGCTTTATTTCTTTCTAGACAGATTTGTTTGTTCTCATCACAATTCATGATATATTTTTCCAAACTGTTTTATTTTTTAACAGTTTGATTGGCACATAATCCACATATCATTCAGTTCATTAATTCAATCATGTCCTGTAGATTTATATAAGCATCACCACAATTAATTCTAGAACATTTTCTTCCTCTCTGTAGTCATTGTTATTAATGCTATTTTAAAAAACTATGGCAAAAGTATACAGAACAAAACATTCTCCAAGTCAACAGCTTCTATATTATAATTGAATGCCATTGATTATACTTTGTTTGACCAATTTAGATACATTTTTTCCAATTTATTCTAACACCATTAACATAAACTCAATACCTTGAAACCTTTTCCTCTTTCACCCATGGTAACCAGTGGTCAACTTTGGTTTTCTTCCTGTCTTTAGTATTTTCCTTGATTTAATATTCACATATCATACACTTCCATATAAATCTTTTTTTTTCAAATGACACATTATATTTGTAACTCTGCTGCACAAGACCTCTTTTTTTTCCAATTGCTAGTGTTTTTTTTTACACTTTTTTCAACAGGTTCATTAGCATATACTTCATATATCATACAATTCAATAGGTCAAGTATATCAAGAAAATCTGTACAGTCAACATCACAATCAGTTTGAAAATAGTTTCTTCATAAATCACTTTTAAAGAGTTGCATATACATCATCATAATATGTTCCACTCATTCTGTGCTTCATAAACTGGGAAACCTAACAGAAACAATAACAAATGAAACAGCAAGAAGAAAATAATAATATAAAGATAAAATATATAAAGAG
>PVJH01039356.1:0-16485 GCA_004026705.1 Nesogale talazaci
GCACTCAACCACTTAAGCCACCAGGGCTCAGCCTGGTTAAGGTTTTGAATAGCCATTTTAGAACCTAAGCACTCCATTATCTCCATGTGTGCACTTTGTAGCTTCACAGAGAAATTAGCATCACGTGGTATTTGATGCTAATACAACACTTGAACTCACCAAAGTTGCAACAGGGCAAAAGAAAAATCACATAAAAATGTGGGGCTGAACCCTGGTGGCATAGTGGTTCTGCGCAGGACTGCGCCCCACTGGGTTGGAGGTTCAAATCCAGCAGCAAGGCTGGGGCTTCTACTCCCACCACCAGAGGGCAGTGATGCCCCAAAAACAAAAAACAAAAAAAAAATGGGTTCATGCAATTCCAAGTTGTATTGTTTAAGGGCCAACTGTACTTAGAAGAACCATTTCATAGCTTTAAGTGAAAATATTCTGATTATGAAATGTCAGCTCATGGTATTCTTGGAATAAGAAGGTCTGTGGTAAGGAATCACCCTCTGTTTTGTGGAAGAGCTTGCTAGGTGAAATCCTACTTAACGTTTGTTGAATAACTGAATGAATCATCGATACCCAAATGAAGAGACTAATGAGAAAAAAAAAAAGACTAATGAGAAGAAGCGTGCTATGTCTTGAGAAATGTTTTTGAGGAACTTTGTCATTTTGAAATGGTTAATTATAGATACAGCAAAGAAATTGTTGACACAGCAAAGCTATAATCTCATTAACAACTTTATCCTTACAGATTTAATTTCCTTTCCTAAAATTATTGACCAAAATAGGATAAGCAGAATCGAGAATGCCAGAAGTCAGTTAAGAAATATAGGAACCCATAATAAAGTCAAATGAGACACTTTGATCTAATTTTTTTAAGTAGCTTCCTAAACTGCTTTTCAGTATTTTTGACTTCAACAATAGCTTTACATCTTTTTATTTACCTTATTTTGTTGTGTTATATTTCAGAGTTCATAGAGAAAAGTTTTATGACCTTTGTCATTGTAGTTACATATGTCATTATTTTTCATAGTGAAATCATAAGGATTGTCACAAAGTGAAAATGTTTGGCCATTTTATTTTTCTCTGACAAAATATGGTCCCAACCTGCTAGCATTGACACAAACACATCATACACATACATCCTCTTGCTTACTTGACATGATTTCTATATATGATTGATTTTCAGGGGGAACTTGCTTCATTTTTCAAGTACTCAAGAAGAAGCAAAGAAGGGAAAATTGGAGGGTGACCAAAGGACTAGGCAGAATCAACAGCCTTTGCAATCTCTTAGCGTTGCCAAGGAGTCTGCTGTTCCTACCTCCCAGCAGATGGCCTCACAAGGACCATCCCATCCTCAAGTAGAAGCAATGGAGACTGATGTTCCAGAGAACCAGAAAGAACGACGGATTACCAATCAGGAAAAACTCAGTAAAACTATTATTGAAAAGCCTAGCCAAAATAACATAGGAATCCAGACCTTGGAGCGTTCCCCATGGGCCCCAGAAACGGTGTCAGCAGCAACCCAGACTATACAGAATGTATGTGAGCAGGGGACCAGTACAGTGGAGCAGAACTCTGGAAAACAAGATGCCACAGTTCAGACTGAGAAGGGGAGTGGTGAGAAACTGGCCAGTGGCCCTGGGGATGAGACTGAGTCACTGCATAGCCAGGTGAGAGAACCTATTGGTTGCCTCACCCTTATTTTCAACTTTCATGGCTTCTGAGGGCATTTAAACTGTAGCACTTCTGCTCAATGATAATGCTTAACAGTTTTGTATAGTAGTTAAAAAGCAAAAACTAGGGCTGAGCCCCGGTGGCGTAGTGGTTGTGCGCGGGACTGCAGCCCACGGGACGGAGGTTCAATTCCCGCGGTGGGGCTGGGCCTCCTACTCCCACCACCGGAGAGCAGTGATGCCCCGCCCCCAAAAAAGCAAAAACTATCCACGATAGAGATAGAGAAATGTAATTAGAGCTAATAGGTAGTTTATTGGGGAAAATGGAATAATGCTAGTGCTTTTAAGTTTTCAATTGAGAAAGAGAGCCAGGAAGCTAGTCTAGTCTATTCTTTAGTGTTACCCTTCTGTCATTTTTTCCTAACCATTGGAACTAGTTCTCTGAGTCTACTTTCATCATTGTCTCCAGAAATTTACAAAGTAGAAAGTAATGGAAGGAGGAATAACAGGAAGAGAAGTAATGGGATTAGAGGAAGATGAGGGTGGGATGTCTTCCGGTGGCAGAAGAAAAGCCTACAGATAATAGGAGGCGAACAATCGAAGGGGTTGGCTCTAAGGTTTGAAGAACAAGTTCCTAGATGTAGAGTGACAGGGCTGTGCAGATACTAATCAGAATTGAGTAAGTGAGAGGGTAAGTAGTGGTGGTAAAAATGTACCTGTTAACAAGAAGAAGTTTACAGAATTTCATCAAGGTGGTTTTGGGATCCATGGCAGGGAAAATTTGGAAATTGCTAGTTATGGCTTAAGTTGCCTTTTCCATTTCTGTGTTAGATCTTCTCAGGGTCAGTCTAGGGAAGCTTCAGGAGTGATGTACTTCTCATTCTGATCGTCCAAGTGGTTTCTTTTCTAAAGTCAAAATAATATTCTTATTTATTGAACATTTACAATATATCAGCACTGTGCTCAAGGCAACCCATGAGGTTGGTGTTGTTCCCATTTCACAGGTAAAGAAACCAAACTGAAGAGAGGTTAAGTAACTTGCCCAAGATTTTGAATTTGAACTCTACATATCTGACTCCAGAATCGGTATTTTTTTCACTATGCTTTTCTATTTTTTATTGTGGTCTGTGTAGTCTTTTTCTGTTTATCTGTGCTGCTCCAGTAATTCCAAAAATTGTTTCTGTTAGACTTTCATAGTAACACAGTCTCTGAGACCTAAATGTTTATCATCATTGTAGATTTGAAATACTGTTGACAGTGTGAGGGTTAGGGTTGCTGACCCCTAGAGTTGAAACTTTGAATTTTAGTTTACATTTGATCTTTGAGCAACATGGGGTTGTTTTCCTGTGAGCCCAAGTGTTGTAAGTTTTCGCTGAAAGCCTCACATGAGGCTCATCTTGTCGGCTGAGGAATTGTGCACACAGATGATGAGCATCATGTGGTGTTTAAGCAGCTGCTCTCTACACTTGAGCAAACCCTAATACAGTACGGGAGGTGGCGTGGGGGAGGAGATCTGCATGTAAATGGACCTGTGCAGTCCAAACTCGTATTGTTCAAAGGTCAATAATGCAGTAAGATCTATGAAAGCTGGAACCTGTGAAGGGGAAAAACGTGTTGGAGAAGAAAAATGCAAATAATTTCCACTGAAATGGAGATAGAGTTAGTCTCCTCCAGTTCCAGCTGTTAGAGTTTTCACTGTATTTTTTAAATGTAGAGGCCATAGCATATCATAACCCTATTTTTCTTTCGTTTATTTTCATCCTTAAAGTGTTTGCAACCTCCCACATAGTACATGGGTTTCAATATCTTTAGAAAAGGAATTAAACTTAATCTTAAAGATAGCAATCCTTATGGATTGTGATATGAGTTGTATGAGCCCCCAGTAAAATGATTTTAAAAAGATAGCAATCCTATGAAAGTCACTAGATTTAATTTTCCTTTACTTTCTGATATTCTTTCTGTATTAGATAGGGGACTTACATTCAACTCCTATCTTGTTATGTTGTTGTATATGTTGAACCACCCAGATTAGGGCCCCAGGCTTTAGAATCAGACTAGATTTTATCCCCATGCTATCATATTTTAACTCTCTGGCTTTAGAAGTCTTTTCCCACCTCTCTAGGCCTCAGTTTCTTCATCTGTGAAAAAGAGGATGATAATAGTGAACTAACCCTGTGGGGCATTGTGAAGATGAAATAGATGTGCTAAACACTTAGTACTGGGCCTTGTTGTGTACAGTCTGGTCGGTTCTGGCTATCAGCAACCAGAAGAAAACACCGCCTGGTGCTGTACAGTCCTCACAATTGCAATGTTTGAGCTCATCGTTGCAGTCACTGTGTCAGTCGATCTCACCACCCTTGCCTATAAGGAGCATTTTGACCACAATTCCTCCAAGACATCCGATTGTTCTTTGGCCAGTCCATGGTACTTTCAAGATTCTTCACCAGCACCCTAGTTCAAATGCATTCATTCTTCTTCAGTCTCCAACTTTCACATGCATATGAGGCTGTTGAAAATGACCTGGGGCTGAGCCCCGGTGGCGTAGTGGTTGTGCGCGGGACTGCGGCCCACTGGGATGGAGGTTTGATTCCAGCTCCCAGGAGTAAAGGCTGGGCCTCCTACTCCCACCATCTGAGGGCAGTGATGCCTAAAAAAAAAAAAAAAAGAAAAAGACCTGGCTTGTCGGGCACACTTGAGTCCTCAAAGTAGCATCTGTACTTCTCAACACTTTAAAGAGGCCTGGTGCGGCACATCTACCTAACGAAATGTGTTACTTGCTTTCTTGACGGCTGCTTCCTTGAGTTGATTATGGATCCAAGTAAGATGAAATCCTTGACAACTTCCTTCTTTCTCAGTTTGATCCTGATGCTGTCTGCTGGTCCAGCTGTGAGGACGGGGGTTTTCTTAATAGTGAGGTGCAGTCCATACTGAAGGCTGCAGTTGTTGACGTTCAGCAAGTGCTTCAAGTCCTCTCTTCTAGCAACAAGGTCATGCCATCTGCATATCGAGGGCTGGTAATACACCTTCCTATCCAATCCTGATGGCGAGTTCTTCAGAGAGTGCCAGCACTAGGCTTGGCAAGTAGCAAATGGCTAATATCTGTTGACTGCAGATACTGCCTGTTTGTTATCATTGTCACAACTGCTGCTAATAACATTTAACACTACAGTCACTATTGATAATAAACTTCTATTGTTTCACCATACAGAATGAAATAGCACATTTAAGAGTAGTTACTTCTGCTAGGATGGGGAATGTGCTAGAATGAACAAATTATTTTTCACTGGATCTGGAGCCAGGTTTTCTCTAAAGAGAAAATGTTCTTGTACTTTCACTTTGTTTTCTTCTTTTGTTATGACAAGATTCTCAAGTTATTTGTGTGTACATCAACTTGTTTTCAAAAGATTATTTGAAGAGAGAGTAGCCTTTAAAAAAATTCTACCCCCCTTTCCTCTCTATTTATCAAGACATGTTTAAGCCATGTCTATGTTGGAGTGATCATTTGAATGGTGGTGTACTATTTAGAACAGGGGCGCTCATACTTTTTCAGCATGCGAGCTACTTATAAATGATCAAGTGAAAACGATCCACCAACTACAAAAATGCCAGACATTTTTATTTATTACATTTACTTATAAATTCATTGAGAATTCTTTATGTGTCCAATGTATGTTTATGTACCTTGCATAACTGCATGAGTCCATATTGCACAACACAATTAACTGAACATTTTTTGTTCTTACCTGCTTTTACTCTGATGACTTGCACTGAGTGGAATGAGCCAGGGATGCTTAGTAGGCACAGTAACTGCTGACAGCCGGCCGCAAGCACATTTCCAAATGATCCTCAGTCATGGTGGAACGGCTTGGACTGAATGACCTTTATGTGGGGAAAGGCTGGCTCACTTAAAGAAGTAGAGCCGAATATTGCAGTCAAGGAGGTAGCACATCTTCTCATGCTTTGTTAATTCCCTCTGCAAGTTACAGACCTGTTCATTCGCTCTGGACTTCAGCTGAATGTCAGTTTGTAGTGTCAAAATCTTCCATTCCATGTGAAAGCGCTAACGTTTTTTGTCTTCTTACTTGGTCCATTTCCCCCACTTATTTTAATACCCTTTCTTAGTTTAAAGAAAAAAACTAAAGTGAAAACATTGGCGATAACTTAGCCCGTCAGTTCTGCTGCACTTAGCACAGTTGTTTGTGCATGCCTTTGACACCAAAGATTGCATCTTTTTGGCTAGGCTGTATATCAGTTATGTGATGGGATTGTTGATAGGCTTACGTCAGTTGTTTTTTGTTGTTTTTTTTTAGGGCATCACTGCCCTGGTGGTGGGAGTAGGAGGCCCAGCCTTTGCTCCTGGGAGCCGGAATTGAACCTCCATCCCAGGGGGCCGCAGTCCCGCGCACAACCACTACGCCGCCGGGGCTCAGCCCTTACGTCAGTTTTTTTAATGCCATGTGGTCTGCCCACACTACATTTGTCACGGACTAGTAGCTTGCGATCCATGTATTGAGCAGCCCTGATTTAGGAGAATGTAGAAACATGCATCGACACCTTTCAGACTCCTTTTCAAGGACTAACTCAAACAAATCGTGTGTGCCAGCAGGATGTTGGACTGCAGGGGTTCTAAGGAGGTGTGGCAGACCTATGCTTTGAACCGTTTGTTATAGATACAATTAGAGTTAAAGATAGAGAAATAGTTTAAGGGATAATAATCAGTTGGCTAAGCTTTTGATTCTCTCCATATTAATCAAATTTACACATTTCTGTTTTAGCAGATATTTTATCCCTAATGATGGTGTTCCAGTGGGAATAAGCCTGGTAAATTGTTGAAAGTTTTGGCAAATTTCAGAACATTGCTACCACCTTCTCATGGATAAGCCAGAATTGCCATTAATGCAGTGGTCGATGTAGTTCTTTTTAAAGATTTGGCTACCGTGGTACTGACTGCTAAAAGTGAAACAAACCAGCCTTACTGTGGGAGAACTAGAGTGGAAGGCACAAATATGTGCTTTGTCCTTCAAATTACCGAGCCAAGGTAGATGTGGGGTGCACATTTGGACAAAAGTGGTAAATGCCTTTGTTACAACACTTAAGATTTAAATTCTAGACTATTTTTGACCATAGGCAGGACCTTTTATGTAAGAGAGAGCGTAAGTAGGGTTTTGAGAAGGGGTCATCTCTAAATAAAAACTATCCATATGTCACTGAACCATGAACTTCAGTGGGTTGTTTATAAATCGAAAATTATAACAAAAAATAATGAAGGGCTGAGCCCTGGTGGCGTAAGTGGTTGAGTGTAGGACTGCGGCCGGCGGGCTTGTCGGTTCAAATCCAGCGGCAGCTCTCAGGAGCGGTGCTGGTAGCTCCCACGATCACCAGAGGCAGTGATGCCCACAAAAAGAAAAAAATAATAATGAATTTTAGTGAACCCATTTTGTTGGATGGAGGTTGACATACATATTTTTTAAATCTGAGAACATTTGAATTATTTCAGAAGTACTGAATAAATTAATCTTGTCCTAAGTTTTCCATCAGGTATGTGTATCTAGCATTTCCTGGTCCTCATAAGTTTTAGAAAAATGTTTAATATTTTTTGATTAAAGAAGCCAAATTTCCTTAAGTGCTTCTATTTTTAACTGTTAGGTACTTAGAAGTAGATACAGTATCCTAATTTGGTAATAGACACTAGGTAAACTCTCTAGGTCAACGATCTATTTTTTGGACTAGCTTAAATATTTTGTACTATGTTTTTCATTACTAATGCAGGGAAAACAAATCACTCAATTGAACAGACATGTCACTAGTTTTATGTAAAATACTAAGGAGTGTTCCCTCTATTCAAAAAAAATTAAAGAGCTCTTGCAATTGTAAACTTGTATACAGTTATTCCTTGGTATCTGCAGAGGATGGGTTCTACCCCCCTGCATCCCTGAAAAAAAAAAATCTGCAGGTGCACTCAAATCCCCTAGTTAAGATGCTTTAATATTTACATATAACTTACACATTTCCTTCAGTACTTTAAGTCTTCTCTAGATTACTTGTAATATCTAATGCAATGTAAATGCTATGCAACTAGCACTTCATGCTCTCTCTCAGTCTTTCCGAGATTCCTATGACCACTTAATTCTTTCCCGCACCTCCCCACTCTTGAATATTTTTGATCTTCTGTTGGTTGAATCTGCAGGTACAGAAACTGCAGATATGAAGAGCTTATACTATTGGTTGACAAGCTAGCTTCAGAATCAGAAATTGCAGTTTGAAAATAATTTCCTTTTTAGAAAGGTTTTCCTAATTATCCCCATTATATCTGGGGCTATATCATGCTTATATCGTGCTAGATGTTATGATTGTTACATAGACAGAAATAGATCATTTAGTCATGCTGATACAAACTCCCCTTAGCACCCTCTGGGTTCCTCCTTGAATCCTGACGACAGGGCACTAGAAAGCAGAGGAGCTAGAAAATGCTGTCCCGGCAGCCTGATGGGCCTCTCGGAGCGCTGCTCATCATGGACCAGATCGTGACTCTGTCCGTTTGTGTTCAGGCCTGTCTTGTGTCCTGTGTCCCCCCAGGAAGAGGAAGAAGTCGATGTGCCTCCGCCTCCGCACGGCCATGTCTTGCATCGCCACATGCGAACCATCCGTGAAGTGCGCACTCTTGTCACTCGTGTCATCACAGATGTGTATTATGTGGATGGAACAGAAGTAGAAAGAAAAGTAACTGAGGTAACCCTGGGTCGGTGTGGCAACTTCCTTTCCTAGAAAGTTAGTTTATTTCCCTTCAATTTTTTTAAAAGCAGGAAACAGAAAGGGAAATGGCTGCAAGACGGGCAAAATGGGCTAGAAACAAGATCTTGGAATCTGTCTGTCTCAACACTGGATTTACTGTGGACCTTGGCTCAGTTATTAACCAGGCTGATTATGCGCTCCTTTCCATAAAGAACAGATTGGTATCTCTAGATCTTACTTACGAGTATAAGATTTTATATAATATTCCCTGACATGCGAGTGAAATTTAGAAGTTCCTATTTAGCTGTATGCACTTCTTCATTGTTTTCTCATGTGCTTTTGTGTGTATACCCACGGTGTTCCTTTTTTGGTCTCTATGCTTATATGGTTATGGACTTGTTGGTAAGAAATGCACCTTCATTTATGAGTGATTCATTATGGACAAACGTCTGAATGGTATTGACATTTATTGAAGGTTATTTGACTATTTAGAGCTAATCCTGCATAACATTGTATAGATGAAACATCTGGAACCTCTTTTGGTGCATATGTTAAAATACAGGAATCATTTTATACAGTAATTGTTAAAAGGCACATCGGTTTTCTTCTTCCTTTCCTTTTTTCTTTTGTCAAATTCACATATAGGCACTTCAATTCTACCTGCTAGCCATATTTGGGCCCAGGGAGAGTTGAACTCTGATACGTGGTTTTATTGGGTGGAAGACTAGAAAGCCCTCCCAAGGGTAAAGCTATTTTATGCTTACAGAAGGAAGAAGAAACATAATTATGAAGAATTTTGCCTTTCCTCATCTTTTATAAGCTTTGTTTCTTTTATATTGTTAAAGTGTTTGCTCATTTATTTACCAGTTACCTTTCTAGACGGTGACAGGTACTAGATTATGAAGCTAAAAAGACAGTGTTCCCTGTTGTCCACAGCTTAGGTTGACATGCAACAAGTCTGGAACTTGTTGATAGCGTGGCATAGTGGTGGAGATCATGTTAGAAAGAGCACAAGGAGCCTGCCGGCCCACCTGAAGGAACTAAAAGACCTCACAGGAGGAGTGCTCAAAACAGTGTGACAGGTAGTGTTGGAGAAGGGGGAAGAAGACATTGCTTGAATGTCTAGAAGCTCAATATGACAAGCCTGGGTAGGGTAGGGAATAGTGAGATAGGATGCCGGAGAGATTGTTAACCCAGCAGATAAAGGGCTTTGTATATCTTGGGGGGAAAGTTTTGATTTTCACTTTCTATAGAGCCTTTAATGCATCTGGGGGAAGTGATTTACATGCTCGGACTTGCATGTTGGGAAAGTTCAGAAGGACACAGTAGGTTGGAGGGGTTGAGATTGGAGACCTAGTTCAGGACAAAGGGAATGCAAGTTTGTACAGTCGCAGCAGAGGTGGTGAGGAGAGAAGTCTCACAGTCCAGCCCGTGAGCGGTGGACACTCGTTAGAGGAGGGACCTGTGAGTAAATAGCCCTCAAGAAGTGGTGAGACTGCACTCCACCAAGGCAGCAAACGTGTGAGAGCCAGAATTACAAGGCAGTCCCATCAGGTTCCTGTCTCATCGCTTTCATGTGTACGTACTTTGGAAGTAAGATCCATAGATTGTGACGAGTCCCTGAAAGTAGAACTTAAGGGGAGGAGGAATCTCATGTTTCCCAGGTTTGGCTTTGCCAGCTATATGGCTGGTGGTCCTCTTTACTGAGAACAAGACTATAAATAGGCTACTGGTTTGAAGTGAAAGGCTTTCATTTAATGAATAATTACTGAGGTACTATTTTATTGCAGGCACTGAGCTAGATTTGGGAATTATATTGGTCTTAGAACTCTCTCACACTGAGCCTTATTAAACCTCATAAGTCTTCTTAAAAATGAACTTAAGCCATCGAAGTAGGCATGTGTGATAAACCAGTTTGACATTCATATGGTCTATAAATAATGACTCATATTTTCATCATAATATTTTTTTGTGGTTGTTTCCCTTTTTAAAATTTTTTTCGGGCTGAGCCCTGGTGGCGTAAGCGGTTGAGTGCGGGACTGCAACCAGCGGACTTGGCGGTTCAAATCCAGCGGCCGCTCTCAGGAGTAGCACTGCGTAGCGCCCACGACCACCAGAGGCAGTGATGCCCACAAAAAAAAAAATTTTTTTTTTCATCATAATCTTTTTTTTTTTTTTTTTTTTTAACGGGCATCACTGCTCTCCGGTGGTGGGAGTAGGAGGCCCAGCCCCACTGCTGGAATTGAACCTCCGTCCCAGTGGGCCGCAGTCCCGTGCACAACCACTACGCCACCGGGGCTCAGCCCCCATCATAATCTTTGATTGTTCATTTTTTCCTAACAAAATACCATTTGGTTCATCGGTTTTTGTTCCCTTGTTCACTTATTGAAAGGTAGTAAAAAAATAGTGTCAAAAAATGTGGAATGCTGATGACAGTTGCTAATCATGCCCCTAGAAGGGCTTCTAGATGTCCTCCTCCAAATTACTTGCCTCCTTTACCCAACTTAGACAGGGGTGACCTGTCTTTTGGGCTGGAACCCAGCAACCAGAGGATGTGAACTTGTCTAGTAAAATGGTAATGTAACTTAGTGTGGAGGTCTCTCCCCTATCCAATGCCATTTTAATTTTCTTATCGAGGTGTACTATACATTGAGTAAAATGCACAGATCTTAAATGTTTAGGTTCTGACCGTTTGTATACTCATGTAGCCACTAGCCCAAACAAGGTCCAGTACACTTGCCTTGCTCCGGAAACTCCCTCCTGATCCCCCTTTCTGAGCCTCAGCAGGACTTTGCAACCATCCCATGGGAACTGTGTCACTGTGGGTTCTTTGAGCTCTCTGTTTCTTCCTTTCAGGAGTCGGAAGACCCCATTGTAGAATGTCAGGAGTGTGAGACGGAAGTGTCCCCTTCTCAGACGGGGGGCTCCTCCGGTGATCTGGGGGATATCAGCTCCTTCTCCTCGAAAGCATCCAGCTTGCACCGCACATCGAGTGGGACGAATCTCTCAGCCATGCACAGCAGTGGCAGCTCAGGGAGAGGCGCCGGACCACTCAAAGGGAAAACCAGCGGGACAGAGCCCGCAGATTTTGCCTTACCCAGCTCTCGAGGAGGCCCAGGAAAACCGAGGTGCAGCCAGGGTCTCCAGAGGGAGAGCCACGGCAGGGGCAGGGTTGCTGGCATGCTAATGTCACAGGAAAAGAGGAGTCAAACCCCCGCCCCCACCCCCCCACCCCCAACCTTCCTCCTAGGGAAGTGGACTCCTCACCCTCCTCCTCTGTTATTGTCGTTGGCGGGCTTACCTGGGAGGTCGGGTGGAGTCCTGTGGGAAGCAGACATTGTTGGTAAAGAAACCCCTGAGACAATGTGGAAAACGGGAGATGAGGCTTTGGGAATGCTGTCGGGTGGGGGGAAATGCTCTTACATCCCCATATGATGGTTGGGCATACAGAAAGTGGGATAATCCTTTTCATCTTGCCCTCCGCCAGGCGTCCAGAGCCTGAAGGGGAACAGGCAGGGGACCATGAGCATGCTGTTGTCGAGGCAGCCGTAGGAAGTTTTGCTAAGCAGGGTTAGGTTCACATAGAGGAGCAAGTCCCTCCCTTGTTGTCCCACACTGCCCGCTTGCTGGCAGAGATTCTGGTGGTGGGTTTGAGGATCAGCTTCCTGCTGCTCGGGAGCCTGACACCTTGTCAAGAGGGTAAGGGGAGACTGGGAAGAAGAGACTCAGTAGCAGGTGCAATCAGACTAACCTGTCTTCATTCTCTAGTCCTAGAAAAGGGGTCAGTCAGACAGGGGCGCCAGTGTGTGAGGAGGATGGTGATGCAGGCCTTGGCATCAGACAGGGAGGGAAGGCTCCAGTCACGCCTCGTGGGCGCGGGCGAAGGGGCCGCCCGCCTTCTCGGACCACTGGAACCAGGTACCCGGGTAGTGTGAGATGCATTTAGTCTATGACTTGTGTAGGGAAAAAAGGGAGTAGAGAGAAGAGGGGCGTAGAAAGAATGTGGGGTGTTGAGAGGGAGAAGCCTGGGGAGTGGGCAGGGATCAGAATGAATTCCATCGAAAGACCAGGCTCATGCCTGTGGTGGGGTTATCAAAGAATGGGCTGAGGAGAGTCCATGGACAAAGAAGTGGGAAAATTGGTTGTGTGTGCAAGTTTTCTCTGTGTGCTCTCCCCACTGGGCCCTGTTCTTATATCTCTTCAGAGAGACAGCCGTAGCTGGCCCCTGGGGCCCAGAGGACACCGCGCCGAACATGTCACCGGATGACCGACCCTTCACTCGCATTGTGCCCCGAGTCCCAGACTCCAGCCGGCGAGCAGACCCGGGGGCTGGCGCTGTGCGCCGCAGTGACTCCCCCGAGATTCCTTTCCAGGCTGCCGCTGGCCCCTCTGACGGCTGCGGCACCTCCTCGCCGGGGAACAGCTTTGTCGGGCTCCGCGTTGTGGCCAAGTGGTCCTCCAATGGCTACTTCTACTCCGGGAAAATCACCCGAGATGTGGGAGCGGGGAAGTATAAGTTGCTCTTTGATGATGGCTACGAGTGCGATGTGCTGGGCAAAGACATTCTGCTGTGTGACCCCATCCCGCTGGACACTGAAGTCACGGCCCTCTCCGAGGACGAGTACTTCAGTGCAGGTAACCCAGGCACGCACTCCTGCCCTCTGACTTTGCTGGGCCTCTAAAGTCAGGAATCTGAGTCTTACAACACTGTTTAATCTCCTTGGTGTTCTAACACACCCCTCACCTAGCTTTTATTGCTTACGTCTTACATTAGCCTGGTGCCTTTATCAAAACGAAGAAGTCGATGTTGGCGCATTGGTAGGAACTAAACTTCAGACTTTATGTGGAGTTTGCCAGTGTGTCCGTAATGTTTCTCAATCACAGTGCATTGACTAGTCATGTCTCCATTGTTTCCTCTGTCTGTGACAATTTCTTTTCTTTTTTTTGGGCATCACTGCTCCCCGGTGGTGGGAGTAGGAGGCCCAGCTCCACTGCTGGAATTGAACCTCCGTCCCAGTGGGCTGCAGTCCCGCGCACAACCATTATGCCACCGGGGCTCAGCCCGACAATTTCTTTTTGTCTTGTTTTTCACAATCTTGATTGCTTTGAGGATGTCGGGTCTGTTGTAAACTGTTCTTCAATTTTGTTTGTTTAGTGTCTTATGATTAGAGTCAGGCTATGGAGTTTCTGAATTCTTTGAGACCTTCTCATGCCTTAACAGGGTTGTGTGATATCCATGTGGCGTGGCTGCTGATGCTGATTTACATTATTTTCTAAGATAATGTTTGCCAGGTTTCTTCACATTAAAGGTACTTTTTCTCTGTTCTGATTTACTACTGCCATTTTACTTGAAACCAACTTTGATTGGAACCCAGTGAGTATGACAGAGAGATTTTAGACATGGCTTACCAAGAAGTTTTAAGTACCCACTACGCATGTTCTGGTTTGAAAAATAGATTCTTCTTTTTTTTAAATAGTCGGTCCTCTGACTGACGTTGCAGTGTGTGCGCTTGATCCCCATTGCGTGTTCTGATTCCTTGACTAGACGCTCCTCTGTCTGCCAGCCAGTTTGCTGATACCCATTTGTGTGGTCATTGAAAAAACATGTTTTCGAAAAGTGTACTTCCCGGATGGGGAAAAGAGCTTTTATTTTATTTAATTTTGAAAGTGGAGAGTGTATTTTTATTAATCTAGAAAGATGTAAATACCAATTGTTACAAAGAGATTAAAAACAAAATGGAGCCAACAATATAAGACGTGAGAAAGAGCGAAGAAAAACTTTGGAATTTGACATTAACAAATAGAACTCCAGAAGCAAAGGTTTACAACCTACGATGGAAATGAAATCTATTTTCCAGCTCCTTCTGTGGCCAGCCTGACCTTTTTGCTTCTTTGTTGCCCTTGATGCCTTGATGACCAGGAGCCTGGGCCCACTGAATCTTCATGCCCTAGGAGGCAGGCGTGATTGCTTTCTTCAAAATCACTTCTGTGGACTTCTCTTCCAGAGGCTGTTTTTCATACAGTTTGCTTTCACTTACCAACCCAGTGGGTCACACCTTTGAGGACAAACTTGCCATCAGTTTTAATGACGAGTTTATATTTGGACTTCTTGCTTGTTCAATTGCTTTGTGAGCTGCCCTCAGTTCTGCTGTTTGATGTCTCTGTCGTCCAGAAACCCTCTCACATTCAGTCGATGGTTAGGTCCCCAGTAGACTCCGGAACCACCTTGTGCACAGGGTCTCCCATTATTGCGGCAGCTGCCATCACACTAAGTGGTTGGATTGTGTTCTCTGCCCTGCCAAAGTCGTGTCTTCGTAGGTCCCTGGAACTCATGGAGGATTTTCCACCGAGGTTAATGCTTTCTTAGTACTTAGTTCCACAAAGAGTTTTTTTTTTTTCATCACTGCCCTCTAGTGGTGGGAGTAGGAGGCCCAGTCTTTGCTCCTGTGGAACCACTGCTGGAATTGAACCCCCATCCAAGTGGGCCGCAGTCCCGCGTGCAACCACTACACCACCGGGGCTCAGCCCCACAAAGAGCTTTTTTTAACGAAGCTTCCCGAGGGCTTTCTTGTGACTTGGAATCTTTTCCTCTAAGTAGTAGTTGTTTGCCCCTTCATCTCACAGTCAAAAAGGGCCACTTCACCATTAGCTGCAGGTGGCACGTAGCGCCTGGCTTGTGCAATCAGTCATTTGTTCTTCGGTTGTGTGTGAAAGCCACCCAGTAGATCCTCATTTGGCCCTCTGGCAACAAAGGTCGCCGCTCTGTATCCAGATTGAATCACAACATCGGTAGGGATTTTATGTCCCAGTAACTGAGGCGGCTAGTTGCCTCACGGGACTGTTTTTAGTGCTAGCAGTTCTTTAGTCGTGTGCAGTATATTGTAGACCTTGGGGTTTGTTTTGCTTTTTTTTTACTTTGGGGATTTAGTGTGACAACAGATTTAAGTTAGAGGATGAACAAGCACAGGGAAAGATGATTTTGTGGCTAAGATGAGAGAAGCCTGCCCTACTTTCTCCTCTCTCCTTTTCCTTGGTTCTATTTCTTTCAGTGTGATGGGAAAGAATGCAATGTTCCTCTCTATTTATAAGCGTGACAAAATATTCCCCTTAAAACCTTGTTTTTATATTGCATACACACCTCTTTTTATACTAATACAACTCTGCAATTTATAGGGAAAGAAGAGTTCTCTCTTTCCAAGTGTCAGTTTTGCTCAGGATCACATACCTGTTGGTCGCAGAGTTAGACTGAGGCTCTGCTCTGTTGAGTTTTCATGTAGCTCACCTGTGTTTCCGCTAATGTAAGGAAGGGCCTTATTTCCAAGTGGGTCAGAACAGAAAAGCAAATCAAAGCAGATATTTGACACAGGCGGCAGGGTTTTTCTCTTTCCATTTGAATTACTACCAAGCTGTGAAGATTGGCTTTGAAGGTTACCTTTCTTTCTTTCCTTTTAAATAGCTAGAGGCTTCTTGCTGTTGAGGAAATTTTACTTCTTCCTAACTTTAGTGGTGTTAGGGAATGGCGGGTGGACTTTTCTAACGGCACAACCTCAATCCATTGTTGCTTCCTGAATGTCCTGGTTCTGGCTTGTTCTGCAGAGTCCGTATCTTTTTTTCTTTTCCCCCTAGGAGTGGTCAAAGGGCATAGGAAGGAGTCCGGGGAGCTGTACTACAGCATTGAAAAAGAAGGCCAACGGAAGTGGTATAAGCGAATGGCTGTCATTTTATCCTTAGAGCAAGGCAACAGACTGCGAGAGCAATATGGGCTTGGCCCCTATGAGGCCGTAACACCCCTCACCAAAGCAGCAGATATCAGCTTAGGTGAGACCTTGCTTCCTCAACACCTGTCTTTGGGGCCCTGCCCTGTTGTTGGGGCATTTGTTAATGCTGCCCTACCTTAGGTCCTGTATGTGGCTGATGAGTGACGAGCTGTCACTTTCTGGAGCCACTGCCTACCTCTGTTCCCTTCCCCGGGTTGATAGTAAGTTAGCCCTCCTCCTGAGTCAGGCCTCCCCAGTTCCATAGCAGACCACATACCTCTTCCCTCGTGGCTAACACTAGAACAGAATAGCCTTCCTGCCTCCACGGGGGTGGA